>CP054668.1:30844957-30991971 GCA_013348765.1 Carpinus viminea | reverse complement strand
CTTCCACTCGTATCTTGGAATGTCAAGCACTTTCCCACTCATCCTTCCAATTCCTCGTCAATACCATTGTTGCAACAACATTTTAACTATGTAGAGACCACGGTAACAAAATCTAGATTTTCTTTTCTTTCAAAATTATTCCAGCAATAAGAACCTTACAATTTTATTTTATATATATATAATTATTTCATTATTAGGAAGCATCTAAATGATTAATCACCACTTCTGGGTGAACTCTATGTGACACCAATTTAAATTTACAATGAACCGCATTTTCGATTTCAACATTCCCCAACGACACAAGCTCAAAAGAATTGAAATTAATCGCATTCAAGTCAAACGGGACAAAATTCACATCTTAAATTGAGATAAAACTGATAGATGAGGATAATCACGTAGCCCAAGAGCAAGAAATGGTAGTACTACGAAGAGTGAGAGCCCTAGGCTTGGCCATCCGACGGCCCAGCTTGCTGGACTTGCCCCAGATCCCTTCGCTCTTGGACACGCGGATCGACATCACGATCTTCTGCTTCGTTCCCTTGATCGCGGCCTCACATGCTTGCCTCGGCTCCTCGTCGCCTGCGCTCGATTTCGCCATTTCTTTATTTCTGCCTTTCGAATCTTGGATTCACATTAAAAAAAAAAAACCGAGGAATATCGGTAGGGAAAAGAAGTGAAAATTGAAGATAAAAAGTTGTGCATGTGCCAAACAAAAAAAAAAAAAAAGAAGCCTGGTTCGTAGGTTCATTCCTTGCAATAGTTTTTTTTTTTTTTTTTTTTTTAATTTACTTTTAAAAGATTTTTTAGAGTAATGCTACGGAGAAGCAATGTTTCAGCAAACTATCCGCAAGTTGATAAGGTGTCCTGGTTAACAAACCATGGTCCAGCATTAAAAAATAAAATAAAAATTCAAAACCCATAAGGAATGGCTGGACCAGCTATAGCTACCTACAAAATAAATAAAATAGTTACGAAAAGCCAACAATCCTCGGGAGGACCGATGCTTAAATCAGTATATTGTTTGAGAATAAACTGAATGAAAAAGTTTTTGAACAAAGAGTGCGTTCGAGCATGAGTGTCTTTTCTTTTATGGGAGATCTTGTAGAGATGCAACTATTTTCCATGTAATGACACTTATTCCCTGTATAATGCTCCATCTTAGTGGGATTATCGAGTAGGACCATGATAGGACTTGTGCCATTATGTTGAAGTAATGAGTAATTATTCCTTGTATAATGCTCTATCTTAGTGGGATTACTTGAGAAGGACCATGATATCTGTAAGGAGCAGTTGAAGACCGAAGCCGCCTACAAAGTATTTACTAAGAGATCAATAAAGAAAAGGAAATGCTGATAGCCATAGTTCATGCTCTAACGATGAAGAAGTGGAATAATAATATATTAATGTTCCTACGCAATTTCAACCACCACCATAAAACATATGGAGAGATTAACTGATCCAAGGATCAGAGCTTTTGCTAGAGCTGCACAACTGAATTAATCAATGCTGGAGATTATTCAACCAAAGGTTTGCCCCAAGCTTCAGCTAATCATAACCAATAATACATCTTTAATTTGTCATTGGCAATGGTAAGAACATCTTAATGCAAGGCATTAAGGAAAGTCGAGAGGGAAGAAAGGACAAGGCACGAGAAAATTAGAAGGGGACTTAGACTAATCAGCACAACACATAAGAATGTGGACCAAAAGCTACATATATTTAAGAATGCAACTGTGTCATAGACAACTGCCTATAAATAGGTATTTGTGGTTGGAGCCTATTATTCAAAATCCATTCACATTTTTTAGTCTCACCTCTTGAGACTAATTGTTAGTAGTTTACCAAACAGGCCCTATTTGCTTGCTCTTACATAAACCAGTCAAAACCAAAGGCTAAAAATGCAGTTGGACGCCAAAACCACAATGATTATCCTTATTATCCCTGTAATATTAGGAAGAGAAAGTACAGCTTCTCGCCAAAGTGCCAATACACCTCCTCCCTGGTAAAAAAAAACACACTAATAGAGATACTTCCTGTACACATACTAGCATTAACCTCTTCAAATATCAAAATTTAAGTAATTGGATACCATAAATCATAAAATACTATATGCCCAAACGATCCAATAACACTGGAGATAAAAACATCACTCTGGAATCCCATCTCTTAGAGCCTGCAACTCTTACACAACTGCCAGATCAATGAATCACAACAGACTAAAGCTCCACAATCTGCATAAGTAGCAACACGAAATGAGCACACCAACTTGATATCCCAACAAGCTGCTGGTACAAACAAGAACAGTTCCATTGAATACCAAAGACATCACGATCTTCTGCTTCGTTCCCTTGATCGCGGCCTCACATGCTTGCCTCGGCTCCTCGTCGTCTGCGCTCGATTACACCATTTCTTTATTTGTGCCTTTCCAATCTTGGATTCACATAGAAAAATTAAATAAATTCTTTTTGGGTTAAATACCTAATTACGTTTTCACTTTATTTTTCCTCCAAGGTTTGATTTTTATCGGAGATCCTTGTGGTTTGATAAAGAAAGTTGATCCTTCCATCCATATCGTTAGTTATTATGAAAATGACACGTAGACCAATTAAATATTGACATGTGTCATGCAATTTATTTTATTTTAAACAAAAATTAAAATATATATTTAAAAAAAAATTGGAGGTGGCAAACCACCCAATTTGGTTTGAACCGAAATTTTTCTTTCTTTTTTTTTTAAAAAAACTACCCCAAATTATTTGTTTCTTTAAAAAAAATTTATTTTTTAATTTTTAAAATAAAAAAAATTAATTACATGACATATGACAAGATTTAATTAGTCTAACTATCATTTCCGTTAAGTTAACTAACGGTCAATGGATGGAATGACCAATTTAGTCCTTTATCAAAACCATAGGACCTTTTGTGATAAAACCAAACCCTAAGGAGGAAAAAAAAAAAAATGAAACCCTAAGGAGTAATTAGGTATTTAACCCTTCTTTTTTAGAAAAAAAGAGGAATATCGATGGGGAAAAGAAGTGAAAATTGAAGATAAAAGTTGTGCATGTGTCAAAAAAGAAGAAGCCTGGTTCGAATTCTTCATTCCTTGCAATAGTTTGTTTGTTTGTTTTTTTTTTTGACTTTTAAAAGAATTTTTTAGAGTAATGCTACGGAGAAGCAATGTTTCAAATAAACTATCCGACGTTGATAAGGTGTCCTGGTTAACAAACCATGGTCCAGCATTAAAAAAAAAAATAAAAATTCAAAACCCATAAGGAATGGCTGGACCAGCTATAAGCTACCTACAAAATAAATAAAATAGTTACGAAAAGCCAACGATCCTCGGAGGACGAGAACACTTGATGCTTAAATCGTATATTGTTTGAGAATAAACCGAATGAAAAAGTTTTTGAACAAAGAGTGCATTTGAGCATGAGTGTCTTTTCTTTTATGGGAGATCTTGTAGAGATGCAACTATTTTCCATGTAATGGACTTGCCATTATTTTCAAGTAATGAGCAATTATTCCTGTATAATGCTCCATCTTAATGGGATTACTCGAGTAGGACCATGATAGGACTTGTGCCATTATGTTCAAGTGATGAGTAATTATTCCTTGTATAACGCTATATCTTAGTGGGATTACGAGAAGGACCATGATATCAGAAGGAGCATTGAAGACCGAAGCCGCCTACAAAGTATTTACCAAGAGATCAATAAAGAAAGGAAACGCTGATAGCCATAGTTCATGCTCTAACGATGAAGAAGTGGAATAATAATATATTAATGTTCTCATAATTTCAACCACCACCATAAAACATATGGAGAGATTAACTGATCCAAGGATCAGAGCTTTTGCTAGAGCTGCACAACTGAATTAATCAATGCTGGAGATTATTCAACCAAAAGGTTTGCCCCAAGCTTCAGCTAATCATAACCAATAATACATCTTTAATTTGTCATTGGCAATGGGTAAGAACATCTTAATGCAAGGCATTTAGGAAAGTCGAGAGAGGAAGAAAGGACAAGGCACGAGAAAAAATTAGAAAGGGGACTTAGACTAATCAGCACAACACATATGAATGTGGACCAACAAGCTACATATATTTAAGAATGCAACTGTGTCATAGACAACTGCCTATAAATAGCGTATTTGTGGTTCGAGCCTATCATTCAAAAATCCATTCACATTTTTTTTAGTCTCACCTCTTGAGACTAATTGTTAGTAGTTTACCAAACAGGCCCTATTTGCTTGCTCTTACATAAACCAGTCAAAAACCAATGGCTAAAAAATGCAGTTGGACGCCAAAAACCACAATGATTATCCTTATTATCCCTGTAATATTAGGAAGAGAAAGTACAGCTTCTCGCCAAAGTGCCAATACACCTCCTCCTTAGTTAAAAAAACACACTAATAGAGATACTTCCTGTATACATACTAGCATTAACCTCTTCAAATATCAAAATTTAAGTAATTGGATACTATAAATCATAAAAATACTATATGCCCAAACGATCCAATAACACTGGAGACAAAAACATTACTCTGGAATCCCATCTCTTAGAGCCTGCAACTCTTACACAACTGCCAGATCAATGAATCACAACAGACTAAAGTCTGCATAAGTAGCAACACGAAATGAGCACACCAACTTGATATCCCAACAAGCTGCTGGTACAAACAAGAACAGTTCCATTGAATACCAAAGACGATGCCAAAGAGCTGCAAAAGGTCATCACCAGATTTTATCAAATAAAGGAAACAAGTAGCGGATCATGTTTATAGAACAGCATATAGTGAAACCTCTCAGCAACCATGAAATAAGAATGTGAAACTCCATTGTTTATTAGAGAAAACCGCTCACTTAATTCTGCAGGCTTTACAGACCAAATATGAGAAAAAGATGAGAATTCACAAACTCCATTGCTCAAACATCAGAAAGCCCAAATCACATCCTCATCATCAGCAACATATAGAGTCAGATGTTACTTGGAGCTCAAATATCTGTATAGAACATTGAAGGCATTAACTTGCATCAACTCACTCACTCTTCGACTTGGAATTTGATCAGGCAACAATCTCATACTATGCAGAGATTAAAACAAATCTAGAAAAAGAGGTTAATTCCACGGTTCTTTCGCTGCCCAAAGATGCTAATCCACAGAAATCAGGGGCTAAGTTCTAGATGTTCCACACCAGCAGCAGCATTAAGAAAACCCAAATCAAAATTCATGTAGACATATCAACATCAAATTCTTTAAATATCATAATTGCAGCAACTGCAAACCACAAATCACAAAACTGCTACATGCCTGAACCGTCCAAGAACATAGAAGACGTCCACAACTCTTGACCCTAAACCTATGCTCCATTCTGCCTTCTGTTGTAGAAAACTGGAGAAGAATTCTTATTGATTTTTTCTCTCATTCGGTTACATTGGTTTAAATAGAGAAAACCTAGAACCTAATATGGAAAGCACTTAATGTAATATTACAACGTGATCAATCAACATAAAGACAAAATAAAATCAAAATAAAATCAGAATCTCAACACTCCCCTCAAGATGAGGCATAGATGTCTATGCCCAGCTTGCATACGGTTGAATGAAGGACACCTCCAACTACTCCTTTGTCAAGATATCCGCAAGTTGTTCTCCGCTTCACATATGGAGTGCATATGGTACCTTCTCAAGTTTCTCTTTAATGAAGTGACGATCAATTTCAACATGTTTGTCTGATCATGTTGGACTAGATTATGAGCAATCTTGATAGCTGCTTTGTTGTCACAATACAAATGCAGAGTCCTTGAGTCAAACCCAAGCTCTTTCAAGAGTATTTTCAACCATAATATTTCACACACTCCATGAGCCATGGCTCTAAATTCTGCCTGCCTTCCTGGATCTAGCAACCATCGTTTCTTGCTCCGCCATGTAACCAAATTACCTCCCACAAAAGTGCAATACCGATGTAGACCTTGATCCACAATTGAGCCATTAATCTGCATCAGATAGGCTTCTATTTTCAAATGGCCATGTGAGAAAATAGCGACTTTACCCGTGATGATTTTAAGTAGCGAAGAATGCGATAAACTGCCTTCATATGAGATTCTCGTGGAGAGTGCATAAATTGACTTACTACACTCACCGCATATGCAATGTCTGGACGGGTATGAGATAAATAAATCAAATGGCCAACCAATCGCTGATATCTACCCTTATCCACCAGAGGACTCTCGCTTATCTTCTCCCAATTTAACATTCACCTCTCGGATTGTCTGGCTTTACATCCAAGCATCCTGCTTCCTTGAGAAGATCAAGTATGTATTTTCACCGGAGATGAATATACCATGCTTTGACCTTGCCACCTCAATGCCAAGAAAGTACTTCAAACTCCCCAAATCCTTTATTTCAAACTCATAGCAAGGTTGTGTCTTAAGTTCAGTATCTCCCTATCATCATTTCCTGTTAAGACAATATCATCAACATACACAATTAAAGTTTACCTTTCTTGAGTAGTATGCTTAATGAAGAGTGTATGATCATGACTTTGCTTGTAACCAAATCTCTACATAGCGGAAAAACGCTCAAACCATGCTCTTGGAGATTGTTTTAGGCCATATAAAGCTTTCTTTAGCTTGCACACCTTTCCCGAGGATGAATCTTCCAACTGGGGAATTTCCATGTATACTTCTTCTTCTAAATCTCCATGAAGAAATGCATTTTTACATCAAATTGTCAGAGAGGCCAACCCAAGTTAGCGACTATAGAAAGTAGAACCCGATTGAGTTCATCTTTGCTATGGAGCAAATGTTTCCTCATAATCAATCCCATAGGTTTGTGTAAAGCCTTCGCAACAAGTCTGGCTTTGTACCGCTTCCACGTAACCATCGGCCTTATGCTTGATAGTGAACACCCACTTGCATCCAACAACCTTCTTCTCATTGGGTAATTTAACAAGATCCCAAGTCTCTTTTGTGAAGAGCTTTCATCTCTTCTTGCATTGCTGTCCTCCACTTTGGATCACTAAGTGCCTCCTCAGAGATTTCTAGGGATGCATACGTAAGATAGTTTGGACACAAAGGAACGATAGGGTGAAGATAGATGTTGATAAGAAACAAAATCAGAAAGGATGGTGAGTACATGACCTAACTCCTTTGCTTGTGTAATAGGTAGATTCATATCATTGACAACCGTGTTACAGAATCAAAAGTAGGTATGAATTGGAAGTAGAAGTAGTGTTACCTGAGTCATGATTAGATGCTTGACATGGAGCAACAAGGATGGTCTTACTTTTCTGGCGTCTGGAGTAAACTCTCAACTCTTCCACAAGCGATCCACATGACTTATCAAGAGGTTCGAGGTATACCCGCTAGTAATGTTGTTTCTCCGCCGGCATGGTAGTAGGAACAGTAATGGCAAAACTCCTCTTCACTTTGACTCTCCCCAAGAGGAGTCTGGGATGAAGTGAAGTAAGATTGTGTCTCAAAAATGTGACATCCATGGAGACAAATTGTTTTCGGAGGGGGTGATAACATTTGTACCCCTTTATGCGTGGGAGAATAACCCACAAAGACACATTTGAGGGATCGAGGTCTAACTTACCTCGAGTAGGACCATGAACATGAACAAAGCATACACACCCAAAAACTTTGGAGACACCTTTGGAAGCAGAAGGTGGAGACAACACCTCAAGGGGTGTTTTGAAATCTAAGACTCGAGAAGGCATCCTATTGATGAGATAGGTAGTGAGTAAGGCATCCCCCAATAAGATTTGGGAACATGAGTGTCAAGTATCAAGGAACGGTTACCTCTAAAAGATGTTGATTTTTTCGTTCAAGAACAACACATTCTGTGGAGTATTGACACATGGTTTGGTGGATAATACCTTGTTCTCGAAAATACATCCCGAGGTCACCCGACATATATTCTCCTCCATTGTCTGAGCGGACAATTTTAATAGAGGTATTAAATTGATTCTGAACCATTTTGTGAAACATTTGAAACACGGAAAACACATCACTTTTATCCTTTAACAAGTAGACCCAAGTGGTTCGAGAAAATCATCAATAAAAGAAACAAACCACCTATAGCCGATAAAGAAACCACACGGAAGGACCCACACATCAAGATGAACAAGAACAAAAGGTGCATCACTTTTATTGATACTAGGAGAAAAGGAGACACGATGGTGTTTGGAAAGTTCACAAGTTTCTGCTGAAACTTAGAAACATTATTATGCAAAAATAAAGAAGGAAACATCGTTGCAAAATTAAAAGGAAGGATGTCCTAATCTGATGCGAGCCAGATTTTAGCTGCGAGTCATCCGTCCGAATAGTATGATAAGCACATGTGAGTCTACCTTGTGTATCGGGTGAGAGTCCGTGTGATACAGGCCATCCTTTAAGCTACCAGCCAATCATCCTCCCGTGACTAGGTCTGAAAAAGCAATAGTAAGAGTAAAAATTACTCGGCAGTTCAATTCAAAGGTCGTGCAATTGATAAAAGATTGGCGTAAGATCGAGAACATGAAGGATAGAGGACAAGGTCATAGAGGGTGTGACAGATCCTTTGCACGACCTTTGGCTGACGAAGAACCATCCTATTCTAACTCTCTGCTGAACAAGGATTATAAGACGAAAATAAGGGGGACTTACGTCATATGGTCGAGGCACGAGTCAATGACCCAAGGATCCTCGAGGAGTAGCGAGATGCATGTAGAGCGGTGACTAAATTATGTATGGCGAAGGAGGAGGATCACGATGCAGATGTGTCTAATCGAGACATAAGTTGATGAGTGCTTCTACCTCTTCTTTACTCGGGCCCCCATTTGATGGAAGAATGAGAAGGACCTAGTGTGGGAACCTCCGTCTCAAGCTGTAGAAGTATGATTGGCCCGAGGCACAGTGCCTCCACAGGCGACCCCACGACCTCGGTTGGGTGGGCGACCATTGAGTCGCCAACACGTCTCCCAGTGTGTCGCGACCTATTACAATGGTCGAGAATAATTTGTCTTTGTCATCAAAGGTTGCATCTGTAATTCTACCACCATCTCGACTTTTGAAATCACCTCTCGAATGGCGTGGAGATGCACTCACTAAAGCGGATGGAGTCTGTGAGCTGGAATGTAGCATGGTACTCACGACTCTCCTCATTACGAATGTATGAGAAAACCTCTTGTAATGATGGAAGAGGTTCCTTTCGAAGATCGAACTAAATGCAGGATCATATTGAGTTTAATCCACCCAAGAATTCATAGATCGCTCTTCTTCAATCATCTTCTTAATCTTAGCGGCATCGGTGAACATTCGAGTTGCAAGTTACGATAATGATCTAACTCTTGCCACAAACTGAGCTTATGAAAATAGGTGGCAACTAACCAATCACCACAGGTTAGTCCATGGATTCTTAAACTTCAAGTCATATTTTAGGGCAGCGTTCCCCACTTTGGAATATGTTTGAGCGACATCCCAAATCTCTTTTGCTGCGAAGAAACAAGTATCCTTGGCTGATTTCTGGTTGCATGGAATGTAACAACCATGACATAATGGTTGAATTTTCCTTCCCATTTATCATAAGTGGGATCATCAAGCTTTGGTTCTTGAATTTTTCCATTCAAGTATCCCATCTTCCTCTACTCTTGATAGACAAAAGAGCAGATTGTGACCAAGCAAGATAGTTGGGCCCATCAATTTGACAATTGTGATTTGGAGGTTGGATTTTCACAATGGGAGGTCACGACTCTCTACCCTTTCATCGATTTTTCTCAGACATATTGGAATCGGATATCCAAGCAGGACCAAATGCTCCAACACAACTAATGGGCTCAAAAAAATTAAGGCAAGCTACTAGAATTCAACCATAAACAACAAGCTACTAGAAATCAACCATAATGCATCAAACCCCACCTTTTTTTTTTTTTCTTTTTTTTTTTTTTTTTGAAAACTACGTCGTTTAGGGGTTTAGGGTTACATGTTTGGATGCATGCTAAACGACATGTCGTTTTCATTTGAGCTGACAACGACTTCGATCTTCTGCGAAACGACATTGCCGTTTAGGCTCTCGATCCAGTTCGCCGCTGCAGCCACCGGAGGTCCCACGCGCCGCCGTCAAGAACACCGGTAGGCCTCAAAAAACTTCAAAGAACACCAGAACCAGCCGGAAAAGCTATGAAGGGAAGCGTTGTCACGGTCAATGCATCAAAAAGACCCACTGTTGGCGTCGTGATCTCTCGGTTGTTCAAAAAAAAAACTTTTGTCGCCAGAGAGATAACGACTTTTGCCGGCTGGTTGACCCAGAGACTCACTGCGGTACCTTCTGTGGGTAGTACGATCTAGATGAAGGTGAACAACATCTAGTCGCACAAGTTGGAGTGCCCACCGGAAGGAAAATACGACAAAGAAAAAACGAAAGAACGAACGAAAACTAAAGAAAAAGAACAGGAACTTAAATCTGCTCTGATACCATGTAGAAAATTGGAGAAGAATTCTTATTGATTTTTTCTCTCATTCGGTTACATTGGTTTAAATAGAGAAAACCTAGAACCTAATATGGAAAGCACTTAATGTAATATTACAACGTGATCAATCAACATAAAGACAAAATAAAATCAAAATAAAATCAGAATCTCAACATCTATGCGAGAAGTTGCATGCAACACAAAAACAATTTAATAATTTTAAAACTAAGGAAGAAGCTAGGAAAAGTACAAGTAGATGCTGGTAGAAGCAAGAACCAGGACAAACATGTTGAGTAGTGCAAGAATACCTCGAAATGGGTTTAAATCTTGGGATGCATACACCACTTTCAATTTTCTAATTTTTTGAGGAACTTAGCAAAAATTACTGTTTCAGTTTCTCAGTCAATTGCCCTTCGTACAAAATGCATTACCAAAAAAAAAACTCCTCTTCTTGTCCTACTAATCAGAAGCATAAGCAATGTGACATTTTATAAATCAATCTAAGAACAGGCATTTCACTGATTCACGAGAACTAAAGAGGGGGAAAAAAGCATTTCACTAATTTCTGCTGCAGAAAGACCAACTGCTCAATCACGAGAAAGCCCAAATCATATCCTCCACCTGTGAACAGATCATCGCATATTTTCAAACAACTACCTCATCAATATCCCAAAAACTTCATGAAATAGGACAACACAAAGCCATGAAACAAACATCACAGGCAAAAGAAGCAATGTTACTCGGTCTTAAATATCCACCCAGAATTGGAAAAACTATAGATTGCAGACCTGGTTGACACCTGCCACTTACTTTGTGATCCCAAAAACTTCATGAAATAGGAAACTACATGACACAAAACCATGAAACAAACATCACATGCAAAATAAGCAATGTTACTCAGTCTTCTAATATCCACCTAGAATTGGAAAAACTATAGATTGCAGACCTAGTTGACACCCACTGACTTACTTTGTAATGTAATGAGCATTAATCTGAGATTACCACCGATTAGAGACAAGTCCAGCAATGTAACTTTAAGTCTACCCAATTCTCGAAAAGCCGAATGTCAACCACAAGAAGATGAAGCAAAACCAGTGCTTTCACTGTCCAAAGATGATTTTGCACAAAAATTGAAGTCCAAAGGCCACATACTGGTTATTCGCCCCAAGGAGTCAAACTAAAATACCAATAGAAACACAACAAGAAGACAAAGGGAGCCTAACTTCATTCCAGAATTCCTGATCCCCTTGGAACATACTGTCTAAGAAAAGCAGCCACAGGCCACAACATTAAAGCAAGAACAAATAAAAATTTAACAGGCAAAAAGAATTCCTTATAAAAAGGGAAGGAAAAGAAAACTTATTGCCACATCAAACTCGGTTGACCAGGTACAAGAAAGCCCCAATCAAAATCTCCTCTCCCATTAGATATATTAGCACCAAATTTTTCACACTTCAAAAAAAAAAAAAAAGAGTAGTGAAACTGATGATCAAAGTACAAAATTGAACAATATAATATATTTCCAAATAACTATACCATAACTCCTCTCCATAGAATTAGGACACATCAGAAAGAAGCAAAAGTCCACCTTTTACTCTCCATGTTGAAAGAAATCTTAATCTTTAACAAAGGAGATTCTGCCTGAGAACAATCAACACAATTTGTAGCGATCTTAGCTGTGAAAGATTAACATCATATTGAAAGCAATCATGATCATCTTGAAAGACCCTACAAAGTGAACCTCCTCAGAAAGAAATCACTAACGTATTGAAAGAACCCTAATCTGTGATGAGCTGCAACCAATCAACAAAAATATTTTGGCAGCAAACCCAAAGATGATAGGAATCAAACAGCGATTCCTCACCTAACACAAGGAAGATCCTCCGTGAAATTGATCACTGTCTTCAAACAAACCCTAGTATGTGAAGCATCCACCAATGCATTAGAAGAAGCTCTAATATGTAACCAAGACAATATTCCTAGCAAACAATTATAAAAATATAGGAAGAAACTATAAATTTGTAATATATTAATCTTTCACCACTAATGCATCGAAACCTAACACGAAGAACTTATGAAAGTGACCACCATCGTCTTAAAAGAAAGCCTAATTTGTAACATACAACTTCCACACAACGATCAACAAAGTACTTGAAGAAACTAAAAATATGTAATACATATTATAGAAATCATCCACTAGCAATGCATCGAAATCTAGAGCACTAAGAAGAGCTTCCCTGAAAGAGTACACCACCATCTTGAAAGAAACCCTAATTTCTCACCATCGTATTAAAAGAACCTCTGATTTGTAAAGAAGGGAAACTTCCCTGCAAGCCATAACAAAGCTTTAAGAAATATAGATTCAAGATGAAGTGTTAAGAAAAGAAATTGTACAAGCAAAAAGGTTATTCTTGTGATATTACAGATAGAAAGAACATAGAAAGGAGACAAAAGAGAGCTTATCCATATAGGTCCAAATCAAAACATCACTCCATAATGCAAGAAAGCCTCAATCAAAGTTCTTCCTGTGCATTCCATAATTGCAGCGAATCATAAAACCAGTACATACCCAAACTGTCCACAAACAAAGAAACACCCACCTAAAGTTTGAACCCCAAATCATAATATATAAAAAGATAAAGTAAACAAAAACCTATACTTTACAGCATTCAGAGAAACTATGATTACAGAAGGCATCTCTATATCAGACAACAGCCAAATGATAAATTACAATATGTTGAACAAAGCTCCAATCTGGCATAAGAAGTCCCAACACAAAATGATTGAACTGAAAATTTTAAGATGTTGGAAGAAACAAGAACCAGGACAAACATGCCGAGTATTGCTGAAGTTCACAAAAATTGCGCAAATGCTACCTGAAATGCTATCCAAGCATCAAGTGTTAAATACGAAGCAATTGGAAATTTCTAAATTCATAATAACCAAGCCAGCCAACCATAAAGATAAAACAGTTACACATTTATGCTCCTCCATGAAATAGAAACCTTCACAAAAACATGAGACAACATCACTTGGCATATATTGAAGCATATAATTTCTGCCCAGAACTGGAAAAACTTGAGATTGCAAACCTAGTTGAACAAGGCACCCACTGAATTACTTTGTGTTGTGTAATGAGCAGCAATCTGAGATTACCAAATAGTTACACAAATCCAGCAATGTTCTGGTTATTTGCCCCCAGGAGTCAACAAAAATATCAACAGGAGGATGACGTGACAGTCCAAGTTCATTCTAGATTCATTATCCCTTGGAACACAATGCCTAAGAAAAGCTATCACAGGCCACAGCATTAACACACATGAACGAATTCCATAAAAAACGAGGGAAAAGAGAACTTATCACCACAACAAACTCTGTTGACCAAGTACAAGAAAGCCCAATCAAAATCTCCTCTCCTATTAGCACCAGATTCTTCAAACATATTAACTCCCCTCCATAGCATTCGAATGCATAAGCAAGAAGCAAAAGTACAAGTTACTGCCTCAAATAAATTCTATTTCGACAAACAGTATCACGCAAAAGTGATACCCACCATATTGAAAGAAAGTCTTAATATTTAACAAAAAAGATTCTCCCCGAGATCAATCAACACAACCAGTAGCGATCTAAGCTGGCAAATGATAAACAAAATACTGGGCAGAACCAAATTTGTTACAAGCATGATGGTAATTCTCTAACAGCAACGAATCCAAACATAACACGAAGAAGATCTTCCCTGAAAGGTGACATCAGACGTTGTGATGAAGAAAAGCCCCATGAAGCAATAATTGAATATCAAAAGAACCCCCAATCTATGAAGAGTAAAATCCTCCTTGCAAGCAATCAAAGTAAAATTTTCGGAATAAAACCCAAATTCGTCACAAAGATGATAGATCAAGTAGTGATGTACCAAAACCTAACACAAAGATCTTCCCCGAAAGCAATCATGGAAGTCTTGACTTTATGAAGTAAACCACCTCTGAAAGCAAAATCACTTACGTATTGAAAGAACCCTAATCTGTGACGAAGAAAATCTACCCTGCAAGCGATCCACAAAATGTTTTTGGCAGAAAAACAAAAAATGATGGGAATCAAGTAGCGATGCATCACCTAACACAAAGAAGAATCTCGATGAAATCGATCACTAGCATCTTCAAAGAAACCCTTGCATGAAAAACCTTCCTGAAGCATTCACCACCATATCAGAAGTCCTTATATGCCAAGAAAATCCTCCCAGCAAACAATTAACAAAGTGTTGGAAGAAGCTAAAAACAGTAGTTATAAATTCCAGCAACAATGCATCAAAACCTAACGAAGAAGATCTCCTTGAAGCCCAACACTATTTCGAAAGAAACCCTAATTTGTGAAGAAGACAGCCTTTCCCCTAAAGCCTTCACAATCATTGAAAAAGAAGCCCTAACAACAATCACAAAGTATTGGAAGAAACTACAAATTTGCAATAAAGATAAAGAAATCTTCCACTAGCAATACATGGAAACCCAGCACGAAGAAGACAAGGAATAGGTACATGTCTGAGAGAACAGCATATAGCATACTTCTAAACAATAAGTGAAATAAAGAGGGAATAAGAAAAGCATTTCACTTATTTTTGCAGAAAGTCCAAATTCACAAACTCTATTGCTCAAACTCGAGAAAGCCTAAATCCCAACCTCCACCTGTGAACAGATCAACATTCAAACATCTTCCATTAGTTATTCCAAAACTTCATGAAATAGGAAATTATACATAACACCACCAAGAAACAAACATCACCAGCAAAAGCATATGTTACTCTGTGCTTAAGAATCTGCACAGTACTGTAAAAACTTGTGATTGTAGACCTGGATGACATACCCACAACTTTCTGGGTAATGTAATGAACATTAACCTGAGATTACCAATTAGTGACACAAGTCCAACAACGTAACTTATATCAATCCAAATCTCAAAAACCAAATGTCGATCACAAGATGGAAAAGCAAAACCTGTGTTTTACTGTCCAAATATGGTTTTGTACAGAAATAGAAGTCAAAGGCCACATACTAGTTATTTCAAACCCAGGAGTCGACTAACATACCAATAGAAACACAGCAGGAGGATGAAGGACAGCCTAACTTCATTCTACAATTGAGGATCCCCTTGGAACAAATGCCTAAGATAAGTAGTCATAGACCACAACATTAAAACAAGAACAAAGAAAAAATAGAACAAGCAAAAGAATTACTCAAAATTGACAGGAAAGAAAACTTATTGCCACATCAAACTCTATCCAACCAAGAAAGAAAGCCCCAATCAATCTCTCTGCCATCTTAGTAGATATATTAGCACCAAATTCTTCACACTTACAAGAATAGTTAAACAAAGAATCAATAACACAATCAACAAAATCATACAACGTCTTGCACAATCCAAATAATAATAAATGGCAATGCTGATCAAAGCTCCAATCTGCATAAAAGTCAACTAAATGATCAAACTGAAAATTTTAAGTTTTCAAATATGTGAAAAATGCAATTAGATGCTGGTAGAATAAACAACCAGAACAAACATGCTGAGCACCGCTGCTTTTCATATAAAAAATGTACAAACCCAACTTGAAATACATGCAATCAAAGCACCAAGTGTCAAATACCAAGCAACTGAAATTTCTAAACTTATGATAGCAGAGCCAGCAAACCATAAAGATAATAAAGCATTTATGCTGATTTAAAAAATAAAAAATAAAAACAAACTGATAACAATACCAATACCGTCAAGCCAACTTTGCAAGAACCCAAAGTTGTAAAAAGCCGATTCACAGCAAAATCTATAAAATAAATCAAAACAAGGAATAGAGAAATGTCTGAGAGAACAGCGTATAGCAGACATCTAAACAAAATGTGGAATAAAGTGGAGGAAAAAAAAAAAACATTTCACTAATTTCCGCAAAAACACCAACTTCAAAAACTCTTGCTCAATCACAAGAAAACCCAAATCATAACCTCCACCTGTTCATTTCCAAACAACTTCCTCATCAAAATCCCAAAAAACTTCACAAATAGGAAACTACATGTCACAAAACCATGAAACAGACATCACCGGCAAAAGAAGCTATATTACTCGGTCTTCAAATATCCGCCTAGAATTGGAAAAACTTTAGATTGCAAACCCGGTTGACAAGTAAGACACCCACGGACTAACTTTGTGTAATGTAATGAGCATTAACCTGAGATTACCAAATAGTGCCACAAGTCCGGCAATGCAACTTATATCAATCAAATCTCAAAACACCAAATGTCGATCACAAGATGAAAAAGCAAAAACCTGTGTTTTACTGTCCAAAGATGGTTTTGTGCAGAAATATAAGTCAAAAGGCCACATACTGGTTATTCAAACCCATGAGTCGACTAACATACCAATAGAAACAGCTGGAGGACAAAGGGACAGCCCAACTTCATTCTACAATTGAGGATCCCTTGGAACAAAATGCCTAAGATAAGTAGTCACAACATTAAAACAAGAACAAAGAAAAAATAGAATAAGCAAAAGAATTACTTAAAATTGGCAGGGAAAGAGAACATATTGCCACATCAAACTCTATGGACCAAGAAAAAAAAGCCCCAATCAATCTCTCTGCCATCTTTGTAAGAACCCAAAGTTGTAAAAAGCCGATTCACAGCAAAATCTATAAAATAAATCAAAACAAGGAATACAGAAATGTATGAGAGAACAGCATATAGCAGACATCTAAACAACACATGGAATAGAGAGGGAAAAATAAATAAATAAAATAAACATTTCACTAATTTCGGCAGAAAGACAAACTTCAGAAACTCTTGCTCAATCACAAGAAAACTCAAATCATAACCTCCACCTGTGAATAGGACATATTTTCAAACAACTTTCTCATCAAAATCCCAACAAACTTTACGAAATAAGAAACTACATGTCACAAAACCGTGAAACGGACATCACCGGCAAAAGAAGCTATGTATGTTACTTGGTCTTCAAATATCCGCCAAGAACTGGAAAAACTTTAGATTGTAGACCCGGTTGACATGTAAGGCACACGCAGACTAACTTTGTGTAATATATTAAGCATTAATATGAGATTACTGAATAGTTACACAAGTCTGGTAATATAACTTTAATCAATCCAAATCGTACATCTAATGTAATCACAAGATGTTAAAAGCAAAAACCTGTGTTTAAGTGTCCAAAGATGATTTTGTGCAGAAATTGAAGTCCAAAGGGCACATGCTCGTTACTGCCCACAGGAATCAAACAACAATAGAAACACAAGAATATGACGAAGGGACGGTCTAATTTCATTCTAGAATTGATGATCCCCTTAGAACATAATGCCTGAGAAAAGCAATCACAAGCAGCCGCATTAAAACAAGAACAAAGAAAAAATAAACAAGCAGAAGAAAAATGACTGGAAAAGAAAACTTATTGCCATATCAAACTCTGTGGACCAAGAAAACAAGAAAGCACCAATCAATATTTACACCGTCCTTGTAGATATGTTAGCACCAAATCCTTCACGGACCTTTTCAGACTTGCAAGAATAGTGAGACCAGACATAATCAAACAATATAGAGTATATTTCAAATAACTATGAACCTAACTTTTCTTCATAGCATCAAGACGCATAAGCAAGAAACAAAAGTCGATCCTTATACCCTCTGACAACAATTCTCCCTTGACAAACCGTGGAAGACCCAAATTGGTAACATAGATGATAGTTCAAGACTAGCACGAAGAAGATCTTCCCTGAAAGTGATCACCAAGGTCTTGATAGAAAACCCTATGAAGCAAACCTCCCCTGAAAGTAATCACTATCCTAATCTGTCTCAAAGAAAATCAACAATTTTTTTTTTTTTTGGAAGAAAACCAAAGATGATGAGAAGCAAGTACCTATGCATCACCTAACACAAAAAGATCCTCCCAAAACCGATCACCATCATCTTCAAAACCCTAAGTTGTGTAGAAGACCTTCCCTTAAGCACTCACGGTTCACCAACGCATTAATAAAGCCCTAATATGTAACAAGAAAATCTTCCAATTAACAAAGTATTTGAAGAAACTGCAAATTTGTATATCTAAACCTAACCCTGAAAGTGAAGAACACCATAAAGTTCAACAAAGTATTGGAAGAACTCACCAACGTAGGAGAAAGAACACCTAATTTGTAATGAAGAAAACCAAAATCTTTCCTGCAAGCGATCAACAACGTATTGGAATAAAAACCCAATTCTGTGACAAAGATGATAGGAAGGAATCTTCTATTGGCTATAGACAATTCTGTGACTAAGATGCATCAAAACCTAAAACAGAAACAAAACTTTCCCTTAAAGCCATCACCAAGGAGGTATTGCAAGAAAACCTTTCTTGAAAGCCTTTACTAGCGCAATGAAAGAATCCCTAATTTATAACGAGAAGGTCGATCTTCCCTGTAAGCGATCAACAACATATTTGAAGAAAACCAAATCTGTAAACAAAGATGACGGAAAACTTCTACAGGATATGCATCAAAATCAAACGTTCCCTGAAATCGATCACAAACGTATTGAAAGCGAGCCCGAATTTTACCAACGGAGTCAATAGCGCACAGAAAGAAATCCTAATTTATCAGAAAGAGAAATATTCCTTGCCAGCGGGTTCAATACCTACCACGAGGAAGAAGCGAGAATTTGGAGGGATGAAATATGAGGGCGGGGGGGTATTTATAGTCGGTCAAGGCGGTTGAAAGATCTAATCCTAGTCCTACCCAAAGTCGGTTTAGTTTTGACGCGGGATTGTAGCTGGCTTAAGGACAAAGCAAATTGCCATTATTGTGACACGTGTGTTGTTTCTGTAACCTGAAGTCCGTGACTTTTCATCGATTTAGTCACTATTCTTTTATTCCTATTGTGCCCATCCAACAGTCAAGTTATAGAATTTTGTTTAGATTGTAATGGGATGTATTCAAATTATATTTCAATTTATTCAAATCTTATTTGATTTCATATCTCTTACTATTAATTAATATAAAAAAAATATTTGATTATATATATATTTGATTATTATTATAATCATACTTTTTATAAGTATTATGAAATTTACTTTTCATAATTGTAAGAAAAACTTGAATTTTGTAATCAAAACATTAATATAAAATTAGAAAGAATTTCTAATATTGTTGATGTAATTCTTATTAGATTTTAATATAAATAAAACTCAAAATTATGAATATCCGAAAAAGTATTTTGATTGTAAAAAAAAGTATGCGCGAGATTCTTTGTTATATTTTAATTTCAAAATTTAAACACATTTCTATCGAACTTTTCTTTATAAATTGTAAAAAATAAAAAATATTACGCCTCTTTAAATAAAAAAGACATACTAAAAGTTATGCAACAATATATTACTCAACATATAAATTCGGAAAAATCATACAAATAAATAAAAAATCTCATAGGCGAATATATATACATATTATAAAAATTATTTTTGCTAATGAAATAAAAAATAAATACCTAATCATTATGTTGAGTAAAAATCCGACAATTTATACAATTAATCATTACGCCTATTTCAATAATAATAATTAAAAATATACGAAAGGTTATACAACAATATATAATAATTAAAAAATAAATACTTAATCATTATGTTGAGTAAAAATCCAATAACCTATACAATTAATCATTACGCCTATTTCAATAATAATAATAATTAAAAACAAATTAAAGGTTATACAACAATATATTGCTAAACATAGATAACCTGGAAGTAAGGAAGAGTGACAGAGATAAAAGTGACGGTGGAAAACAGAGAAAACCCTATTTGAATGGTTGAGGTTTTTCTTTTCTTAAAAAAAAATAAAAAAATAAGGGATTTTTATGGTTGAGTTATATATAGAGACTAAGTCGGTGTGAGTCCAATGGGATACTAAATGCACACTTTTAAAAATACAAAACCCTTTGTTTTTCACTTAAAAAACATGAACCGGTTCAATTTGTAACCGGTTCAGTTTTTATAATCGGATTCTTCATTATAGTTTAAACAAATCATTTTTATTATAATTTAAAAAGATGTATATATATATCACCTCTTTAAATAAAAAATAAATAAATCTTTGTTCCTATAAGTATCTATGATTTAAAATGAATAGTATAAAAAAAAAAAGCATGAATAATACATAGATTATAATATAGTTAACGCAATTAGTGACACTAAGATTATATTGAAATATAATTAACACAATTAATAACACCAATCAATGAATAATGACCGATTTTTAAGAAAACCGGTCATATTATATATATGACCTTTTTTTAGAATCCTAAACGCAAATTAAATTGACTAAACATAATAATTTAATTTATATTATTTGTTTCCTTATTTGACTTGGACATTAATAATACTTAATTTATTGAATAATTTATGTATGTAAAACTCTTGAATATATAATTAATGGAATTAATTATACTAATTAATGACTAATTTTTTCTTAGAAAACCAGTTCACTCTTAAAAAATCAGTTCACAAATTATACCTTAAAAAACCGATTTAGCTTTAAAATAAAAAGGGTTTACGTCACATGTCGCAATATTAAAGTACTTTTGAAAGTGATTCGGCTTTTATATATATATGATTTTTTAGTGTATTTGGTTTGGCTTTAATCACATACTAACACGTACCACCAAGCTGTAAAAGAATTATAAGTAAAAAAAATTTAAAAAGGCCATTAAGGGAGCCCAACAGCAACTCCAACAGAAGTAGTAACTAGGCTGGATCTCTTTGTTCTAATGTTGGAAATGTGCAGTTAATAAAAATCTAGCCATGTTCGTACCCGAAAGTTATAGACAGAAAGAGCTCAAAAAAGAAAGGGGGAAAAAAAAAGAATGCCGCCATTAAAGCATTTAATAAGATGAACAAAAAGAAGTGGTGACACAGCCAATTTCCTCTAAAGCCCGGATGCTCTAGGAACATGTTGAATGGTAGAGCACTTGAGAGTCAAGTTATCAAAGGCTTGGCCTTACTATTGACAAGATCTTTGCGGGTGCAGACAGACAGGGAACATGTTGACGTTCTTGAGCACTTTGATCAGCCGCCATAGTACATACTACATATGGGAAACTTAGCTGATCCCGTGAAGTGAAACGGACAACCTCATTAAACCACACGCACAAATACAGATTAGTCAATGGCGTATACTCCCTCACGATTACAGAAGTTTCAGCCAGAACTGCACCAGAAGGGAAAGAAAAAAAGTCGATCATCTATCAAATTTCTGGAGTCCAAATTTGGTAAATGCAAGACACTTATACCATCCTAAAATGAGGACAAAAGTGAAAAGAAAAAAAATTAAAATAACACATGCAAGTCATATAATTATTGACTTTTAGTTTTAACCCATTTGATTAATGGAAGGGGGGAAAGTGTCATAAGATAGTAGTTTGATGGGTCAAATGTCATAGTTAGTAGTTTATGGAGGAAAAGTGCCAAGGCACTGTAGTTTGTAGGGGTAAAAAGTAATTACCCTTACTTTTTTATTTATTTGAACTACAAATGTTAACAATATTTATCCACCACGAATTGCCAAAACAGAAGTGGGTTTTTTTTTTTGTTGCACAGATTGCAAATAGAATTCATTCTACTTGTAAAATTATGTAGTTCGTAGAGATGAAAAGTTTTCAGAAGCACTTATGAATGTTGTAAGAAGGATAACATTGATATAAAATGGTGAGTTCTGAATTGGAATTGGCCTCTTCATATGAAACTAGATAGTTACTTTCAAAGTATGTTGCCATTTTTCATGTGACAAATTATTAATTTCTATGTTAGTACTATACAAGTAATTTTCCATATTAAAAAAATAATAATAATTGATTTCCTTTGTAGTATGCATTTGCAAGATTAAATCGTATGAAGTTATTTTCGACAATAAGATAACTCGTTACATCATTAATTGTGCAGGGTACAACATATGCATATTCTCACATATTATCAATGCATTTTCATGCCTTATGTGCTTTAAACTGTATGATATTTTTACCAATTACTGTTTTACAATACATGTATTACATACCAGAGAATGCAACCGGTTACCAATGAACTTTAGCTCAAATGATACTCTCTCTCTTTGTAGCAGGGTGGAGGGTGAGGTCGGTAGGTTCAAGCTCCACTGGGTGCATGCATAACTTACCAATTAAAAAAAAAAAAAAAAGGATGATGCAGCCAATCAGTTGTGTCAGCTGAAATGTCCCATAATATTTGGCCAGGAACTGGTAGAGCTCCCTCTAGTAGCAACAAATACTAATTATCAAGGACAAGTAATTTTCATCAATTGACGGGATCTTTCTTTTATATTTTTTTGATGGTGGCACCTATTCTAAATTGATGAATGATCTTAGCGTATAAGTACTTTCAGTCCTTGTATGTTTATTTGCATTCAGAAGCATTTGCTGCCAACCACTGATGAAGCTAAATCAACATGGACAAATTTTGGTTTTATTAGACCAAGATGAGGTACATGTTCTTTCCACATTTTGTTTGGGGTTTAGAAGCGCAAAGAAGTTGAGATTAATATGTATGCCTTTTTGTGTTGTAGCTTGATACGTATAAGAAACATTACCATATTGAATTATTGGTGATCTTTTGAGAAAAAACAAAGCTGCAAGTCAGTCCCCGCATGTTGAAATATATTCAAGGATTTGATTTAAATAGACTCACAACTAATAAATCCTAACATATGATGGACTTCTAATGCAAAACAACTCAAAGGACTCTTAAACCACTAAGACATCATCTCTTGAAGAAGATGTATATATATATTTTCTATTCTATTCAACAAAGATCTATAATGCATAACATTATAGGAAAAAACGCTATCTTTATAAACTACTCACCTCATGTGAACTACTCTTTATCTTCTCTATTATTGATCAGTAATTTAACACTTTCATGTCCACTTGCACAATTATTGTGATCCGTAATTAGGGACTTGCACAATTATTGCCAAGTGATCCATCAAGTTTCTTCTTTCATGTCCACTTGCACAATTATTGATCCATCAAGTTTCTTCTTTCATGTCCACATTCAAAACAAGTGTTGATTCCTGACTTAAGGACCCATTCCTTAAAGAAATGTTTTCTGCTTTCTTTGTTCTTTGATTTATTAGTGAGATGGAGTGGAGTCCACTACAAGGGCATGCATTGTATCATAAATTGATTGATGTGAGAAAAAAAAAAAATATTTGGTATGAAAAAGAGAAAAAAAAAATGTTTTGGTTTGAATAATAGTAAAGAAATGATTGATGTGATATAAAAAGTAAAAATACTAAGACGTACGTTGAATTTTTTGAGAAATAATATGGAGTCATTTTTTGCCTTTTCCAAATAGAGTTAGAAATTAATTGCGGATCGAATGTGGCCAACTATGGTGGACTCCGTGCCACATCATGTCATTAAATCAAACTGAATAAATGAAAAAGCAACCAATATTTGTCAATCTTTAATTCATATCATTTGAGAGAGAAAATTTGAGAGGTGAGTTGTACTACTCAACCAACTATCAGAGTTAGCTCTGCAATCTGCCATTCATATAATTTAGTTGTAGGCAAGTAATAATGATTAGTTGTTGGAGGCAAGGAGCGGTAGAAGGTGATTTGAAGGCAGTGGCGGATCTAGGAATCCATTATACCGGGGGTCAATCTCAATTTTTTTTTTCTTACCGGGGGTCAATTCTAGTTTTTTTTTTTTTTTTGTTTGCTTGATTTTTGCTTGAATTTTTTATTTTTATTTTTTTTACTAGGGGCACCCACCCCCAGGGTGCCCCCCTTTAAATCCGCCCCTGTTTGAAGGGATGAATATATAAGTGTAAGTCCTATATTAAAAGAAATATCATAAATCCGAGTGATTAATATGGTATTGTTCGGTCAAAACCTATAAGCATTGAAAAAGTCAACGCTAAAATAATTTTATTTTTCTTGTATTAACGTCGACCGTTAGTAGTGATAGTAATGTCACCGTTGATAAACTTGACCTTAATGAAGTAAATTTGGGTAGTGTAACTTCAATCATTGCTTTTTTAAAAGCTATTGTAGTTTTGTTTTGATAAAAAGCAGCCATACATCCATGTACACGATAATAATTAAGGCCGTTAATGGTGTACCACCAAAAGAAAAAGAGCTTGAAAGCAAACAAACATGAACGAAAATGAGAAATTTCATGGACAATCTACAAGTGCTCAACTGACAAATCCTCCATCAATAATTGTGCAACTGGACGTGAAATGGTTATCTTGTTCAAGCCTCAAGGGGAATAACAGTAATAACCAAATAATAGTGCTAGATATATGTTGCGAAAGAGAAATGATACACTTCAATTTTTAATTTTTAATTTTTTTAAATGATATATTCAGATTTTTTGGCATTTTATGCATGTCAGTAAATGAGCACCACTATTTTAACTTTGTTTTCAACTATTTAATGGCATTTTACAAGAATCAGTAAAAAAAAAATGCCCCTGTAAATTTTAATATTTTGTTGGCAGTAATCTTATATGTCATCTTTATTTTTTCAAGACACCTTGTTTGTGGGTGGCCTTATGTCCCACCAGGTCCAAACCACCTGTTCAACCTTAAGGGAGTGGTCGACTACGTCCAATGATTTAAATAGACTCACAACTTATAA
The DNA here is from genome assembly GCA_013348765.1 of Carpinus viminea. Lineage (NCBI taxonomy): Eukaryota > Viridiplantae > Streptophyta > Magnoliopsida > Fagales > Betulaceae > Carpinus > Carpinus viminea. The sequence continues at coordinate 30,966,858 of CP054668.1, read as the reverse complement.
GCCATAACATATTATAAACTGCTCACTCAATGTGATCTATTCTTTATCTTTTCTAGGTGTTACATAATGTAATTGATCCATCTCTAATCCATCCATTCATTTACAAAATTATTGATCGAGGTTATGTCATTTGTAGATTGTTGTCTCTCATTTTCTGCTTTGCTTTTGCTTTTTCTTTGATGTCTTTTATTTATTTATTTTGAGATGGTGTGAATGAAGAAAGTGTTAAATCAATTTTGTTTTATCTTTTATTCCTTTGATTCAATGAATGAGATGATGGGGTGGAGTACACCATTCAATCCACCAAAGAAATTGAAAGCCATATCTCTAATTACTATTTCACATAAACAAAAATAGAGTGTTTCATTGTCCCAAGATTTTGATAGGCTACTAAGGAAACTAACAACATGTTGAGTATATATATATATAGGGGTTTGAGATTTGGAGTATTCTCTTGTTCTCACATCTTATATAGAACATGATTTAATAAAAATAAAATTGTAGTATTCTTTTAATGATTAATTTTATGAGTTAATAGTTAGGTTCTAATGCTTTAAAAACTTGTTTTTGATTCAAAATTAAAACCTAAGGTGGAAGGTTAACCCTTTAGGGATGATATCACCCAAAATGGATTTGATCATCCTAAATTTGATGCTAATGCCTCAATTTTGTTTAATGCCTTACAAATTTGTTGTTAATCTCAAATTTGGTGGTAATTTTTAAAATCAATAAATTTTATTTTTTTCTTAAATCATGTTTATATAAAGCATAAACAATAAAAACTCTGAGGAGAACACTAGATTTATATATATATAATGTGAGACTTTAAAATGATAGTGTCTCACATTATAAATATGTAAGAAATGTGACTCGTTAATAAATTTTGAGTTATGTGATATCTCAACATATTATATTTTGAAATATCGGATATTCTTTGTGAAATGATGATGTTTCATTGAAATATTGTTTCATTGATCCCAAATTCTGATAAGCTATTAAGAAAACTAATAATATTTGTCCTTTATCTTAAAATGAAGAAAAAGGTTAGTCCTGCTCTATCCTCAATTATAGCCACCTGAATGCAGAAGCTCAGCATCGGAGGATTTGATGCACTAGAGTTCCTACCAAGGAATGATAGATAGATGGTCTTTAAGGCTTTGTTTGGGAACAGTAGGTAAATATTTTTCTCAAATTTTATTTTTTATACTTTCAAACACATCATAAGAGTTGACGATTTATTGATGTTCCTCATTTGTCTCCTTGGAGTAGTGATATTGGCCGCTTGAACAGTAAACATGTTTTTTTTTTTTTGAAAAACCTGCTTCCCATCCCCATACCCAGGCTCCGGCGTCGTGATCTCCTCTCTCCACCGTGCATCTCCCCACCTTCACCTTCACCGCCGCCGACGAACCCGTCCATCAGCTTCTCCCACCGTGCGTCTTACCTTCACTCACTGTCACCGTCGCCTCCCCCATAAGGTCCATAATCTTTCTTTTGGTTTTGGGGTTTGGTGGCTGGATTTTTCTGAATACTTGGGATGTTGATTTATACTTTTTGTTCGTTGATTTGTTTTTGAATTTTGTGGGTGGATAAGTAAAATGGGTTTCAAAGCAGGATTTCTTTAAAGATTGGAATTTCATGTTGTAAAGAAAGTGGGGAAAAGAAGGACAGTGAAAAAGTTACGAATTTTATGTGTTTTTTTTTTTAATGTGATTTAATCTGCCAATAAGGGTTTTAGTTTGCGTCTATTGTATTGAACCCGCACCTTTACTACTAATGTAGTATTTGTTCTCCATATTCTTTGTAGATTGACTTATTATTTCAAAACTTGGTCTGATTTATTGGGATTTTAGGGAAGCGTTTGGATGACAAGGGCCTCCGAAATCGGTCTTCGATTTGGATAAGAGCATCCAGGTTGAACTTCCATCTCCCATCTCCTCCCTTTTCTTTTCCGTGTTGTTGTTTTTTGTATTTGATATTTGTTTTTTGTTTTAATTTCAAGTGTATCTGTTGCCTGTTGGTATGGTGGCTTTTGGTAGGTTATAATGCGAGTGATTCAGATTCGGATGAACTGAAGGGTGATTCTTACGTAGACCCTATCATCCTCCATATCGAAAACAATTAAATGTGAGTTGGCAACCCTATTGCTTTCAGCCTTGTTTTGCTTATTCTCTCGTTACCTTGTTCTTAAATGGTATGGCAAGAATTTATATTTACAAACGAGACCATGGATTTATCTCCATTTCATCAACTGTCAATATGCTTTCGTTTCTAGTTTGGTGAGAATCAGTGTTGTGGATTCACATACAAATTTGTTTTTATTTGGAGTAAGGCTTGGTTAAGATTTGATTAGCATTCTTAACCCCATATTTTAGTAAGTTGTTTTACCTTTTTGTGATCTTACTATTATTAGTTTTGTATAGATTGACATGCTTACATTTCACCTTCTTGTTTAATTCATGTTAGTAGTGTCAACATTGAAGCTCCTCCTTTCCCTAATTGTTCACTTGTAAAATGCAATCTTTAGTTTTGTTTGCCTCTCTCTCTTCTGTCCTTTTTTTTTTTGGGGTGGAGTTTCATTGCATTGGATCTTATACACAAGAATTTAGAGCCATGCTTCCTTTTATTCACTGATTTAGTCAAATGTTCTATTTATATTGTAGTGATCCCATTCAACTTATCATTTTCTAAATGAGATTGAATTGATGTATAAGAGAACCCTGTTTATGGTAGAAAATACTGAGCAGTTATTGTGTAATCTGTCACTGCAATGAACATACATATAGAACAATGATTGTGAGACGGATGAGTTGCTAAAGATGAGTGGAATTATAAAACAAATGCTTTCATGTGAAAGTCTAGATAGCACTTGTAATATCCATAATAGTTAAGTGGTATTTAGGTCATTAGGAAAGAAGAAAAAAAAAGACACATGATGGTGTGCTGCCTCACCCCATCCCACTGCTTTTTTAGACACGCCCCAATTCCCTTGTTGATAGTTTAAAGAAGAAGAAGAAGAAGATAAGTTTGTTTATTTTGCCAACTTACAATTTCTTTTGTTGCAGAATATCGTTTCAGCCTCTTTGACCAAGTGATTGAGCCTGTTGGTTTGTTTGTATGGAGGCTCTCTTATTTTTAGCTAGTGCTTTTGTAAATGTTAAACGATTTTGAGTTTATAGTTGGCTGATTGTGGTGTACAGTTTTTTTTAGTGTTGAACAAGTTGAAATGATGTATAATTTTTGCAAGTTTAAATAGTTGGAATGTTTTATGTTTTGCAAGTTGAAACAATTGGAATGATATATGGTTTTGGTAAGTTTGAACAGTTGGTAGCAACTTTGTAATTGTGATTAATGTCCAGAGAAGTAGACAAATTATTGAAGCCATATTCTCTGGACAAATTATTTAAATCATATTACTTGTGGAAGCACTTTGCTCACGTATATGCCCAAGATTTTTGTTCAATATTATTCTTGTTGAAGTCCTTAAGCGGTGAAGATAGTTTCATTTTGAATGGCCATCCTTTTCATTGTTAATCTTCATGTTAGTTTCATTTTGAATGGCCATTCTTTTCATTGTTAATCTTCAAACCTGAACTGAAGAGAGAAAGGTTGCAAATTTCTAGTTAATAAGAATTTGGATTTTTGTTTGGACTGTCGTTTGGATGGCTAGTCGTGTGGCAACTACATTGACTACTCAGTCTACTCAGATGTTAGGTAATATCAGCTAGGAAAGCTTTGGGTCAAAGATTGGTAAGCCACAGAACGTGTTTCTTTATTTGCAAAAATTGATTACCAACTTCACTTAGTGTTGCAAAAACATTGCTAGTAAATTTATTGCCCAATTCCAAATGATGTTGTTATTACCAAGGAAAAACATTGTTGTCATGGCACACAACCGTAAGGCAATTAACCACAACAATTCAAGAAATTATAATTATCTTCCAAAATATTAGGATTACTTTAGATGCATTTCCAGCAAGTCCAGAGTATCTATACCAAATAAGTCTATTACTCAAAAAAGCAACAGAAGAGAGCTCAGTCCTAACAAGCCAACATGTTTGATTTCTACAGCGTAATTTTATTTGAAAACTCTGATAATTTAATTCTAAATCCTGCATGCAGACAGTAATGGATGAAAAGAAATAATTTGTTTTAACTGTTGACTTGGAGAGTGAGTTCTAGGCTACAAGAAGCAGTAAAGAGGCCATTTTGGGAGGAAACATGTTACTGCCAATTGCAAATATCGACTTTAGCAATCATGCGAAAGTCAATGAAAGGATTAAACTGCAATCCAAATGTAATATAACCATCAATTTTAAGTGTATAATTAGCATAAAAGAAACACAACTCATCAAATAGAATGTGTACAGTTTCCGAAAGTTCCAACTTCTTTGTTTCCCAGTTATTTGGATCTTGGATAACCTACTCAGTAGTTAAATGTGACAATTAAACAATTTCAATAGGAATAACATATATATATATATATATATATATATATATATATATGTTAGGGTGATTGAACTTGCACTACGTACAAGCATTCACTTCATTAATAATTTAATATTGTTGAGCTTATTAGCGGAGGCATTACTATCCATGCTAATAGTAGACGCGAATACAAAAGAAGTTAATATTAGCGTCAAATTTTTCAATGTGGGACTTTTTCAATGCCTATAAGTTTAGATAGAACTATACCATATTGATCACTTATATGTATAATATCTTTTGATGTGCGACTCAAATCTTTCTACACTTACGGTATATTTAATCGTTCAAATCACCTTCTAACATCCTTTGCCTCCTAGCTAATCATTGATTGTGTACTCTAAATTGTATGAAGTAGATTGCATAAATGATGTATTTTTTTTCTTTCTAATCAACAAGGAGGAGAATTGAGAAATTACAAGAAAATAAAAAATAAAGATGACAAAAGCTATTGCACTTAGTTGGTTGAGAAAAGTCACCTCTCAAATTTAATCAATTAAGGATCGGCAAATGTTGGTTACTTTTTCTTTTATTCAGTTTGACTCAACGACATGATGTGACATGGAGTCCACCACAATTGGCCACATTCAATCTGAGATTAATTTATTTTACATGTCCATTAGCCGTCTGTGTAGGTTTGAGAGTTTTTACCAAGATTACATTCATATACATATGAACATTATTCTTTCTCAAAAGTCTAAGATAAAGGACTTGAGTTCACTTAAGTATATTAAATATTATTTTTCTTTATACTTTCTCAATTTTACGCGTCCATTGGCGGTGTAGGTCCAAGACTACTCATTTGTCCATTTTGTTTCCTAAGAGCCGTGAAGAAAAATATTGTTGCGTCTACGGACATTAACCGGCGGGTGTTGATTCAGCATTTTTATCATAAGTCTATGTCATTACATTTTTGTCAATTTGGTACAAATAAATAGATAAATAAAATGAGTGTCACGTACGTATTATATATATTTACTATTTAGCATGATGTAGCACGCGCGTGGTCCCACTCCACTAAAGGCTAAACTACTTTATTTATTTATTTTTATAGTTAGAACTTTTTTGTCCTTTCTCTACTAAGATTATGTTTACTTTATTACAAATTTCTCTTATATAAATATATGTAGCTTATAATGTGAATTATTATCAAATTAGAGAATTGTTTCTCAAATGCTCGAAATTTTATCATTTTCAAATAATCGCGATTTTATCATTTTTATAAGTGATTTTAAAATAACATTTTAAAATAGCATTTTTAAATCGCTACTTTTAAAATCTTAAAGGCGTTTGATAAAACATGTTAAAAAATACATTTTAATTAAATATTTGTTATGCGAATTCATGATTTTTGTTTTAATTCGGACTTTTTCAAATAAGCACCTCTTAATCTGCTTATTGAAATCGCTGATTTTTTTCCTATTTTAAATTAAATGCCTTTTAAATCCAAATATCAAACGCCTTACGTTTTGCGATATCTTTTAAAAAAGCAAATTATTCTTACAAAATTGCAATCTCAAATGCAGCCTCCAAGCTTGTTTTATCTTTTATCATTCTTACCAAGTGTTTTGTTACGTCATAGCACCACCTAGAAATAGATATATACATATCGAAAAAAAAGAAAGATATATAGTTTTAATTGGTTTTGGAATCATCTTCTAGATTCCAAAACCTTCAAGAACCGCTCGTGTCCCGCGATGATCAATTCTATGATATTATTAATTCTATGATAATGCATGTAGTGAGCAATGAATTAATGAAAAAAAAATTCCTGCCCTTGTTCCTATTTCGATTATTATTATTATTATTTTTGAGGAAAGACCTATTTTGATTGATTAAGTAAAGTAGGGTAGGTTATAATTAGAGGCAATCCAAGCTGCCTCCTCCTTCATTGGCGCTGCTCTGGGATCAATTCATGTAGAATATTAAAGCATTCCCACTTAAGTTTGTTTAATGGATTATATATATATATATATATATATATATATATATATATATATATTGTGATTTGTGAGGAGTCCAAACACAACTGGCCGACCAACGGAATCCAAAACTCGCAAACCAATGACCAGACGTTAATGCTTAATTATAAGCAAGAAGATGCCGGTATTCGGTTAGAAATTAGGTGAGGATCAAAATCAAATCAAATCAAATCACAGCCAACGCCTTAACAAGTCTGTCTATGCTTTAAACAAAATATTCTATTATTTCAATCGCAATATCGATGAAGTTTCTTTCTTTCATGTTTGGTTTGCCTTTTCCTTTATTTTTTGTCTTCTTTTGATGGTAGGCTTCTGTTCTGATAGTTATTCTTTCTTCTTTTTCTCTGATGATGTGGATTCCACCACAACTGGCCGGCCTTATTCAATCCACCAAACCGAATCCAAAGCTATCTCTAAAGAGATTGCCTGATGGGTGAAAAAAAAAAAAGGAGAAAAAAAAAAGAAAAAAGAAAAAGGTGGACCGTATTGCATGGAATGGTAGATGGCACATTCTAAAGAGAAGTCAAGCTTTTTAAGTCCACTTCTTCCTTGTTAAAGCAAAAGCAGCTTCTCTCTGTTTTTGCTCTGCTACTTGCATTCCTTCATTTCCTTTGATTTCCAAACAAGAAAACATGGCTGAGATTGCAACCATTTTTCTCTCTCCCTTCCTTCAAGCTTTTTTCGAAAGAATGGCATCTGGGGAGTTTGTTGACTTCTTTCGACGACAAAAACTCTCTAATGCACTCATAAAGAAGTTGAAGACAACTTTTCTGACCCTCAATGCAGTGCTCGAAGACGCAGAAGAGTTGCAAGTTACGAAACCTCTTGTGAAAGAGTGGCTTAATGAGCTGAAAGATGCAATCTATGATGCAGAGGACGTTTTGGATGAGATTGCTACTGAAGCCTTGCAAAGCGAGTTGGATGCTCCATTTCAAACCACTCTAAGTAAGGTACGAAAGTTATCCATCTCTGCTTTTCATAATTCTTTTGTCCAACAAATAGAGCCAAAGATAAAAGAGATACTTGGCAGACTAGAATCTCTAGCACAACAAAAGGATCTTATAGGTCTTAAAGAAGGTTTTGGAGGGAAATCATCTGAAAGATTGCCCACAACTTCTTTGGTTGAAGAATCTGATATTTGTGGTAGGGATGTTGACAAGGAGGCAATCATTAAAATGATGCTCTCAGATGATGCACGTGGCAATGAGATGGGCGTGATTGCTATAGTTGGCATGGGAGGGATTGGCAAGACCACCCTTGCTCAGTTTGTATACAATGACAATAGGGTGAAGGAGCACTTTAATAACCTTAAAGCATGGGTTTGTGTTTCTGAAGAATTTGACGTGTTCAAGATAACAAAAACAATTCTGGAGGCAGTAACTTCGTCAGCTTGTGATATTAAGGATCTAGATCAACTTCAACTTAGACTAAGGGAATGTTTAACAAGAAAGAAGTTTCTACTTGTTTTAGATGATATTTGGAATGAGATTCCTATTCAATGGGAGGCATTGTGTAAACCTTTCAAATGTGGGGCACAAGGAAGTAGGGTCCTTGTAACAACACGTAGTGATCGTGTTGTATCAATTGCTAGAGCAATGTCTCATCGTCTAACTGAGTTACCAGAAGAAGATTGCTGGTCACTATTTGCAAAACATGCATTCCATGATGGTAACTCTAATGCACGTGCTGAGTTGGAAGTTACAGGTAGAAAAATCATGGAAAAGTGCGGAGGCCTTCCATTAGCAGTCAAGACAATTGGTGCTTTATTAGGATCTAAACCAAATGATGAATGGGATAAGATATTGAAGAGTGAGTTATGGGATTTGCCAACTGATGAGATGGGTATTCTTCCGGCTCTAAAGTTAAGTTACAAATATCTCTCTTCACCTCTAAAGCAATGCTTTGCTTATTGTTCAATATTCCCAAAGGATTATGCTTTCAAAAAAGATCAATTAATCTTGTTATGGATGGCGAAGGTTTCTACAACAACCCAAAAACAGAACAATGGAAGAAGTTGGTAATGAGTATTTCCTCACTCTAGAATCAAGATCATTATTCCAAAAATCAAGTGACGACAAGTCATGTTTTGTAATGCATGATCTCGTGAGCGATTTAGCAAAATCTATATCTGGACAATTTATTTCAAGGTTGGAGGATGGTTTTTCTCAGGAGATAGTAAACAATACTCGCCACTTGTCCTATTTTTTCGAACAATACTTTCATAGCTTGAAGAAGTTTGAGACCATTCACAAAGCTAAGAGGTTGCGCACTTTCCTATATTTAGATATGTTAGGTTATAATTGGCCCCGTTACTGCTTGAGTAAAAAAGTAGTACATGATTTACTGCCGACACTAAGATGCTTACGGCTGCTTTCTTTGTCCCAATATAAGAACATTACTGAATTGCCAGAGTCAATTGGCAAACTTAAACACCTGCGTTATTTGGATCTCTCTTTTACTAAAGTTCAAAGACTGCCTGATACTATATGCGAGTTGTGCAATTTGCAAACATTGAGATTATCAAATTGTAAAGAGCTTGTTGTATTGCCTAGAGATATGTGGAAACTCATTAGTTTACGTCATCTTGATATTACCGAAACTGGCATAAAGAGATGCCAATACATTTGGGTAGATTAAAATGCCTCCAGGCGTTGACTAAATTTGTATCGGCAAAGGTAGTGGGACTTCCATTGAGAGTTAGGAAATTTTACAAATCTTCAAGGATCACTTTCTATATTGGAGCTCCAAAATGTTGAATCTCCTAGTGATGCTCTGAATGCAAGCTTGAGGATAAAAAGTACCTCAAGAATTGTATTGAATGGAATGCTTGATACTAATTTTTCAGAAAGTCAGATAAGTGTACTAGATAATCTCCAGCCCCATACAAGCTTGAAAAGCCTCACTATTAGATACTACGGTGGTAAAAGTTTTTCAGATTGGGTAGGCATCCTTCATTCTCTAATGTAGCATCTCTGAGCTACAAATTGTAAGTATTGCAACAATTTGCCACCCCTTGGGCAGCTACACTCTCTGCAGAAACTCTGTGTTGTTGGGTTTAGTGAAGTTGTTACAGTGGGTCGTGAGTTTTTGGTAGCGGTTCTTCTTCATCTAAGCCATTTGGTGCCCTCAAATTTCTTAAGTTCGAGAATATGTTGAACTGGGGGAATGGAATTATTTTGGTGACGAAAATGAGGGTGTAGGTTTCCTAAACTTGAAGAGCTTTATATTAGAAATGCCATAAACTCACAGGAGGTTGCCTATCCATCTTCCTTCTTTAGCCAGATTTCATATTGATGATTGTGAGCAACTGGTGGCTCCACTCCCAAGGACTCCTGCTTTACGTAATTTGAGTCTATATAATTGTAATGGGGTTTTGTTAAATGAATGGCCACCTGGAGTGCAGAAGCTCAGCATTGGAAGATTTGATGCACTAGAGTTCCTACCAAGGAATCATAGACTCCAACGGCGGTCTTCAAGAGTTGGTGATCTATAGCTGTTCACTCACTTGTGTCCCTTCCAAGGATGTTCTTCCCTCTACATTAAAATCCCTTGACATTGGTTTTGTGAAGTTAGAGCTCCCAACAAACTTTGACTATTCATCCCTTGAAAAACTGTCGTTGTCTGTTGTGATTCTGTGAAGTCCATTCCATTAGATTTATTCCCAAATCTTATGAACATGAGAATCTTGTCGTGTAGCAATTTGGAATCTCTTACAGTTCCAGAAAATTATGAACATGATTTAGTCATTGGAGATTGAAATCCTTATTATTGCCATAATTTTGTTTCTTTTCCAAAGGAGGATTGCGTGCCCCCAAACTCACAAGGTTTTGTGGTTGAGGGTTGTGTTAGTTTGAGATCACTTCCTGACAAAATGCACATACTCCTTCCGTCTCTTGATAATAGATATTGTCCAAAAGTTGAGTCGTTTCCTGAAGGGGGTTGCCATCCAATCTGAAAACAATTTGGATCCCTTTTCATATGGGATGTGGTTTGCAGAACCTCCCTTTTCTCACAAATATTATGATCGTTGGCAAATCTGAAGTTGTGGAGTCTTTCCCAGAGGAGCAGTTGCTGCCCACCAGTGTGACCTCCCTTGGAATACGGGACTTTCCAAATTTGAAATCTTTGGACAACACCTACCTCAATGCTCTTACAAGATTGAGAATCTGGAACTACCCTAAGCTCAATTGTATGCCGAAACAGGGCTGCCTCCCTCCCTTTCTATTCTAGAAATCGAAGAATGTCCTTTGTTGAAGAAAAGTTGCAATGTAAAAAAGGAAAAGAATGGCACAAGATTGCTCACGTCGAACAGATACGGATTGGTTACAAATATGAGGAATAAGCGAAAAGTTTGTTTAGTCCCCAATTTTGGTACGTGCACTTTTCAACCGCCTAATTTGTCTTATATGGTTTATTCTCTCTGGTATATATTATTATATTTGCATATTTGATTAATTCTTCTCGGTTTGCTCCTTTAGCACGTGTATAAACTAAATAACTTAACTTTTCTGTTTATAAGTTAGTTAGTTTAGCTAGATATAGTTCAAGTTGTTGAGTTGGTTTACAGCTTCAGTTATTTGATTGTAAGCTCATATATAGCTTCTTTCTTTCACATGTAAACACTACGATAATGATTTGCAAATGAGGAACTTCTCTTCTTCTTTCTCCTTCATTTCTTCTCCTCTGTTCTGGATATTTCTCTGCTTTTTTTTATTTTTTTTTATTTTTGGTTGCTCATACATAATCAAAACCTTAAAAATTAACTATTTCCTAATCTGATTTGAAACAGAAACCGACTAGTTCCGTTTTTGCATCACTTATAACTTCAAATCCATTTCCCCTAAACTTTGATACCGATTAAGCATACAAATATGTTGGCGAGATTGATAACTATTGGTGAACAACTTAAAAATTATCTACGTGAAAAGAAAGTCATCTAATAACACAAATTAAGTTGAATTTGCTTTAAAAGATCCATGAAAGGGTACATGGAAACAAACGAAGCCTAGTTTGCTATTTTTTAATGCATGCTTTTAATTCTGTAAAAAAACTCAAACATCAAAGAAACCAGCTTAGCACTTGCATTAATTGTTTGATTGGATTCAAACATTTACCTCTATGATAAACTAAGTTATCTTTATTTGCACATTTGTGTAGGTTTTCCATTTCAATCTGTTATGCATGAATAGGTACTGAAAGATCAGTGCGAACCTATGAACCTTGTAAAAGTGTGGTACGAAATCAACAAAACGGTGAAATTTTGGTTTCTTTTTCTTTTCTTGGAAGTGTACGTATTGAATTACCATTCAATACCTTTTCTCCTCAAAGCAGCTATAAGGGAAAAAGGTAATCAATGATAGAAAAGGATTTTCTCGTGGTTACTACTTGATCATTGTTAAGGTGACTCACTTGATTTATGGTAAAATATGGCAGTTTTCCTGATATCTAGCCGGCATTGAACCAATTGGAAGCTAGTGCTGTTTCTTTATCTGAAATTAGTAATTTTAGAATATGCTTTCTAGCTTCCTTGTAATGTCCATTGGCAGTGGCATTAATAACATGGCCTCAAAGTCTTCTTGACGGTCTGAACTGTGTCTTTGTCTTGATCTCTCCTCCCCAGTTCTCACCAAAGGGTAACTGTTGTTTTTAGTTACTTTTATTAAGAAAAAAAAAATTATATATAGATTGTCTTTTTGTATTCAGTCCTTCACTTATTTTCAGCAACCTGGCTGAAAAATAGACATATTCTTTCCGTCTCTTGAGGTATTGCGTGTAAGTGGATGTCCAAAATTGAGATCGACCATTGTGAAAAATCATTGTGAATCGGATGGAAATCATGAAGATGTGAGTCCATCCCATTCTTTCAACTTTGTCAATCGGTGGAAATCATGAAGACGTGGAGTCCTTCCCATAGGCAATAGTCTCCACCTTGTCGATATCTAGGTCCTCAGTTTCGATCCATTCAGCATTTGCAGCTATCTAGGTACCACTTTTCAACCACCTAATTTACTAACTATGATTTAACCTCTTTATTTTTGGTTTGGTTAATTGCTATCTTTGATAAAACAGATTGCTACCCCCACCCACTTGTTATTTCTTCACGTACATAGAAGCAGTTGAGTCAGGTCACAGCCCAGAATTATCGACAACTCCATCGAGAATTGGTATGTTCTCATGATTTGTCTTTCTATAAATCTTGATTTTACCGTTAATTCTCAATTCCTTGTTTATAGGGTCACTTTTTATTGTGAATAACCAGTGTCATATGCTTGGGATCAAATCATGTAAACAAGCAGAGGAGACTGATGGAAGTAGAGGTAGCCAAGGCTTTGACGAACCCGGGAGACATGAATGAAGGGAAAGAAAAGTGGTGTGAAAGAATGAGAGGCGTGGGGTTTGTTGGAGAGGTGTTTGGAGAGGATGCCATGGATGGTGCTCCAGCTCTGTTGAGGAAGTACCATAGTAATCGGGAGATGAGAATGGAAGAGAAGGATGGTTTTGTGGGACTATGGTGGAAAGGGAAACCTGTTTCTTTCTCTTCTTTGTGGAAGTTGGGTGTACCATTCAATACCTTTTCTCCTGAAAGCTGCTACATGGGAAAAGGTAATCAATGATAGCCGACGAGTTTCTTGTGGGTACTGTACATGTGATCCTTGTTAAGGTGGGTAACTTGATTTTTGGTGACAAAATGACAGGCTTCCTGATATCTAGCCGGCATTGAACCAATTGGAAGCTGGTGTTGTTTCTGATACCCTCAACTATCAAAATGTTGAGATGAGAAACAGAAGCTAGACTTAGATGGTGACATTATTTGTTGACTGAGAGGCGCAGGTAAGTTTTCAATGGTGGTGTTTTTCTTTATCATTCGTATACATACATATATAAGAGTATCGGTTATATGTCTTTACAAATAGGATACTGTGTTTTTTAGGCAAATGCAAAGGATTTGAAGGATTTAAAATAATACAAATTTCACACATTCACTTGCATTGCAATCTAAGCAGATCTGATCAGATTGATATATATGTTACAAATAGGTCGTGCATTGGTTTGTTCTGTGAATAATTTCATGTGTGCTTATTTCTATGATGGTTGTAGGTAGTTATGCCTTCCTTTTTGGAGCTTCATGTGGCCAACGCAAATAAACATTTACTGGAGTATATTTAGCTGGAGAATGGGAACACTCTCTGTAATGTCATGAATACATGTGTAAATGCTTTGTTGGAATGCTGAAAGAGTTTGTCTGAAATCCCGTGATTTGTCGTCTCTAAAGATATCTACCACTGGTCTGAATTGCAGAGGTTTCTTTTGCATCATATTTGATAGGTTTTAAGTTCATCAACATCAATTACAGGACCTCTTCCTAAAACTGAAAATGGGTATTGGATGCCGCCATATAAGTCATGTGTGGAGTGCTTAAAAGAATCTCAAGTTAGCCTCGCTTAACAACTCATGCTTGTGAAGGGTATGCCGTCTTAGAGTTTATTTCCTGCTATTGTGGTTATATGTTATGTCACCTGAATGACCTTTTTCTGGCATTGCTGGGTAGAATGTGGTTATATGTTATGTTATCTTGAACCGTAAAGCTTGTTATGACCATAATTTGTTACATTTTATCACATAATGAATTAACATACTATTTACTAGCAACATGTACCATTGGTAGACAAATTTATGAAATGAAGCTACTGGTTAGCATTTATAGCAGATACACATACATATATAGGAAAGATGGACTTCAAACATTATCTATGGGCCCATCATGGAGTTGAGGGTATGCCGTCCTACATATATAATAATATTGAGGCAAGGTGCATGAATTGCTTCTCTCTCAAATTACCGCACTAGTTGTTTGAACTTCACCTTCATTATTGTTCTAAAACTCAGAATTGGATCATAGAATTGCTTCTCTCTCAAAACAGATTTTATTGCACTTTGCTTCATGAAAAGAGGAACTTAGAGATAAATTAGAATGGCCAAGCTGTTGTGTTCATGGTATTGAGTTTTTGCCCTGTTTTTCAATATGGAATCATTGGCACTTGCTTGTGGTACATAATGCTATTGTTGTACCGGTAGTTATGGGGCATGTGAAGATAGTTGTTACCTTACTTATAATTCTGTAACATGTTTTTATAATGCTTGATTTGAAGTTGTATGTTCTGTCATGAGTGGAACGAAAATGAATTTTTTATTATATTTTATTTTATTTTCAGTTGACATTTTAAGTTTGCCTCATGCAAAATCTTATTATTTGCAGTATGTTCACAAGTACACAGACTACCAAGGAACACGTGAATGTGTAGGGTATAACATGTAAAATAGGCTTCTCTTCTTCTTCTTTTTATGTATTTTTTAAAATTTTTTAAGCAAACTAAAAATGATCTTACACGAGTCATTTGGTATAGACCTCCTAAAAGACTATGTTTTTACAATTTTTGTATGATTGGATGACTCTTCTAGAGAGTTCTAGTGCCTTTTCATTTCCGGATTTTCTTTCCCTTATAGATTTTAGATTGTAAATTTAGGTGGAGTTTGTGTACACCTTCTGTTTACTTGATTTTTTCTATATTCTTGTACAAAAATGTCCTTAATTTATTATTAGAAAAAGGCATTTTTTTTTAAAAAAAATTTTGTTCAGGAGGATTCTTAATAAAAATGTGAACTGCATCTAAAGTAACAAGTTGCTGCATTTATATTTTTGCAGACATATCTTCCAAGTGAAACACCGGGGCCACTGCTAAAGTGTAGAGAAGAAGAATGTGGACTTGAGAGGAGAGGGAATTGGAGAGCTTCAGGACTGGTATAGGGTCTATGACAAGAAATACTTCTTCTTCTTTTTTTCTTTTTCTTTTTTTTTTTTTTTTTTTTTTTTTTGTCTTTGTGTTTATATTCCCTGTCAAAAGGTTGTAAATTGTCGACTAATTAAAATAATGGTATGGAGGGGATCTTTTGTGCTGTGATGGATGTGCACATACTTAGGTTAGTTTTTTTGGTGTTTGAAGAAGTTGTGTATTTCAAGATTGGAAAGATAAACTTTGCTGTTGAGAACCATTGCCATTGATGCCAACACACTTGTGAGTCCCACTCATTTTTGACACAAGCAAAGTGCCAACACACACTCTATGTGGACACGTGTGGGCTAACACCCATAAATAGAGAAAGGAAGGGGAGGAGAATGGGCTTCTTCTTGATTGGATTTTTCTTCTCCCTTTCTCAAGTTCTTTCTCTGGAATAGTCTCTATAAGCTGGTTCTTGAGAGAATCAGTGACCATTCTCTTCATCTTCTTTCTCACTCCAAAGAATATGCATACTAACTTAAGCATCGGAGTGTCTTCGGCTCTAGCCGAGGACCCTCTGACACCTTCTATCTTTTACAGGCACACAATTCTCACACCAGGGCCCCATTTCAGCTGAGCTGGACAATGACTTTTGAGGTAGCTTGTTCCAACCCAAAAATTGCCCAACAATGCCTAACCTCATGAGCATAGGTCATATGGCTATTTATCTTTTTATGATGCTTAGCCATCAGCAGGTGCATTATTAAGCAATCAAAGGCAATTTCTATGAATTGAGAGATGGCTTCACATAATTCTGTATATATTTTTTTTTCTTCGAGAAAGGATTTACAGCAAGCAACTCCATTGGAGCATAAAGGCTAGCTACCAAAGGAGAACAATAATCTCACCCTGCATCCACTTGAAAAAAAAAAAAAAAAAATTGCACTAGAATCATGTGTGTCCAGTTTGCTGCTCTTCTCATGTCTTCCTCATTTATTTATTGTATCTTTGGGTTTCTCATTCATTTCCTAAAGTCATTGACTCTAGAAAGTAGTTGTTGGAAAGACGAATCTCATTGGGCTTATACTATCATGTGTTAACTAAAAATTGAATCTAATAAAGCCAAAGACACATTTCACATTTTGTGCATAATCTCATACTAATAGAATAAACAATTGGGCTTGGCTCATTAACTATATTTGGGAGACTAGAAAGAATTCAAAAGTCAAAACTTGTCGGGACATTCTTAACTTATTGCCATATGAATTGCTTATCTATTTATCTCTTTGTCCTGTCAACTATCTATACATGGATGAACACTTATTTTCTTTACATGTACATTGTGTTTTGAATTGCAATTATATGTATCGTAACTTCTATTTTTTTTTTGCTTTATCTTTTTAACAAAATAAATTTGGCAAAACCATTAGGATTATAATATCGATCTAATAATAATAATAATAATAAAAACCAGTTGTATGCTCTTTGGTTTATTGTAACTGTTCTTGTGAATGGACAATATTTCTTATTCTTCTAATTGATCATTGTGTAGTGGACACAAGTTGGGTTAATTTTGTTAGTCAACTTGCTTCAGTTTGGTTGAGTTGCATTTATGATGTTTATTATCTGGGTCAATTGCTGAGTGTGTTCCTCTACTGATGATTCCCAGTGGTACTCGGTACTGTAAATATTGCCAGAATGTCCTCCAAAAGAAAATGTGCAAAGCATGATGTTAATGTTGTGGCAAGCGATGCATTCTTACTGTCAAAACTCCAGATTTTGACTTTAGTGGATGTGAATACTACAATCATTATTCTCGCCATCAATAGTAGTTATGTCTAATCATTGGAAGTGTAGGATGTCTAATTACAGCCAGCACTAAACCAATTGCAAGCTACTAGTTCTGATACCTTCAAATCAAACTGTTGAGATGAGAAATTGAATTATAATCTGTTGACTTGCTGGTATGTTATCAATGGCGTTTCCTTTAATGGTGACATTTTCTATTGACTAATCTGCAGGTAATTTTTTTAATGGCGATTATTTTCTTTATTAGTAGTTCACACACACACACACACACACACATATATATATATGAATATTGATTATGTCTCTTTGTATTGTAGGCTAGAGTCCCTGGAGACATCGGGCTGCAAGGCGTGATTGAAAGTACTGGGATATTGTGTGTTTGTGGCAAATGCAGAGGAGGTGTTTTTATGTTGGCTGTAGGTTGTTATGTGTTGTTCAAGCTGCATGTGGAAAGTGCAAAAACTATTTACTAGCGTATATTTTCCTGGAGAAGGAGAACATTATTTCTACTGTCATGAATGCATGTGTAAATGCTTCGTTGGACTGCTAGAAGAGTTTGTCTGAAATTCTATGGTTGTTCCTCTTCAAAGAAATCTACTGCATCATTCTGAATTGCAGAGGTTTGTTTTGCATCGTGTTTGTTATGTTATAAAGTTCATCAGCATATATATGTTCTTTGTTTTTGTTTAAATAAAGAAAATGTGACATTTTGGCTGTTTAATGAATTACAGGACAATGGGAATTTGATGCAACTGAGTATTGATATGTTGGATTTTCTTTTCTGAGTAGTGATATTATGTTGTGGGCAGAAATTGTTGGTCTCATCTCTTGTGCTTGCTGCAATTGCCAGGTAAATTTGTTTCTGCTTGAGATTTATTTTATTTACTTTTACTGAGCATGTGAGCCAGTTAGAGTCAGAAACTCATGTTGATTGGGCATCATATATAAGTGTTTCAAATCATTGGGTGGTTGACAGATTTTCAATCGTTGTTGATCTTGATGCTTCCATAGGCCATAATTTCAGTAGAAACTTTGGTCCTTGCACAATTATTTTATGTTACCAGGTACATTATAGTCGGTAGACTTTTCATTTGCTTTTCATTTTCACTTCTTGAAACTCAAAATCAAGCAATACCTCCTGAGACTGGTACCTTTTGCTCTTTTCGCTTACAAGAGTCCCCAACTTCACCAATTTAAGATGTGGCCCCACCGCTAACACATTTTTCATAGCAAACTACAAATTTCTTCTCAAAACTCAAAACACTTCTTAGGAATAAAAACACGAAACATTTTTATAAATCTCTGTCAATCTTCAATTTCATCAATTCCTGCCACAACAGCATGTGAACTTGCATTGTAAATTCCTTTTTTACAGCAACTTGCTTTAGACCGTGACTCTTATTTTCTCTTAAAGGAAATGACATTATTTGAAATACTTGTCTGGTTTCTATTTCATTTATGTGCTCAAGGGCATTTTGATCCCATAGTTCATTCCATCAGTGCTTTATAATTTTTTTTTTCTTTGTGTGATAAGTATTTAATTGTTTTTAAGTATGAAATACATGAGGCCTATTTTTTGGTAGGGCCTATATGTCGGGTAGTGTTTTATCAGATATTAAATTATGAAGAATAAAGAAATAAATTTTCAGAAGCCATTGAAGGCTTTACATAAAGTGTGATTTGACTGTAGAAGCATCGAATTGTATTTGAGGAACAGAGGGATGCAAAAAAGTAATAAGAGAGGCACCTATTTGTGTTATTTGTAGAAATGATATATTATTCTGATAAATGCAGCCAATCAATTGTCTCAAATGGTACCAGGTCCAATGCTTTCCAACTTTATAGGGACACCCAACTCATGGTGATTCTTTACTTTATGGGCAGTACACATACATACATACATATAAATGAATATTGATTATGTCTCTTTGTATTGTAGGCTAGAGTCCCTGGAGATACTGTGCCGCAAGGTGTGATTGAAAGTAGAGGGATATTATGTTTTGGTGGCAAATGCAGAGGAGTTGAAGTGGGTAGTCGATGCTATTTTAGATTATGGTTTTAGAAGACCCATTAGATTGTTTGTGGATCATTGCATGTGTGCTTATTTTTATGTTGGCTGTAGAAGGAGAACATTCTCTGTAATGTCATGAATGCATGTGTAAATGCCTCGTTGGACAAGAGTTTGTCTGAAATTACATGGTTGTTCCTCTTCAAATAAATCTACCATCAGTCTGAATTGCAAAGGTATCTTGGGTATCTTGCAAGACATCTTCCTGAAACTGACAATGGGAATTTGCTGCTGCTATGTAAATCTTGTGTGGAGTGCTTAAAAGATTCTCAAGCTAGCCTTGCTCAAACAGCTGATGCTAATGATGGGTACGCTCTTTGTTTTAGGTTTCTTTGATTCCTATCTTTGATAAAACAGAAACAGAAGTATTCATCAGTACATGTTTAATTTCTAGGGTGCTATTTTTTTTTTCTTTCCATCTGTTTTTTGAGCATACAAATAGGGGGACTCTCTACTTGCCTTGTACTTCACCTTTTGGGTATATGTTGCAGCTAGATGTGATGTGGGAAACTGATCCTCTTGCCAGATGGAGGGAAGGAGTTGGGCTTGGTACTAACAAGCATACACAATGGATCATCATCGCATTTGTCATCAACTTTCAAGCTTTTGCGAGCTTTGAGGTATGGTGCCAGATGGAGGGAAGGAGTTGGGCTTGGTACTAACAAGGATATACAATGGATCATCATTGCCATTGTCATCAACTTTCAAGCTTTTGCAAGCTTTGAGAAGTTCCTTCCAGGTAATAATCATGGTTTCTCTCGTGTTTCAGGAGTTCCTTACAAGGATATAGAAATCTTTGCTTATGACATATCCTGAAATATTAATAATTTAATCTACTCTTAATCTACTTTGTAACTATTGCTTTAGATCTAGCAATAGATACAATTTCAACTATATGTAAGCCTGGAGCTACTTGAAAGAAAGGGTAGTTGGAAGAAATTAGTGAACGTTTTTGGATATAAGTTCTGGGTATTGTTCTCTTAAGAAGAGTTCAATGTTAAATTTGTCACAAGTGCATGCGAACTTGCATCGTAAATTCCTTTTTTTTGGTTTTAATTTTTTACGAGAATAGAAAGACAGACAAGTAAGTGAATGATCGGCCTTGTACACCCAGTTTTTCTGCATATTTATTTGATTTATTTCATCAATACGTTTGGTTGATTTTTATTGCAAAACTTCACAGTTTGCTCTGTATCTTCAATGGTTGCTCATACATAATCAAATTGTTCAAAATATAATCTTTCCCATAAACTTTGATTCTGATTGACCAAGAAGTTGTTTAGTTTTGTATTACATGATGTTTTATATGTTTAATGCCTTATAGATCATCTTCCTAAAGCTAACAATGGGAATTCGATACCACTATGTAAATCAAGTGTGGATTTAAAGGAGTCTCAAATAGCTGGTGCTGGAGTAAAAGGAGTCCCTATCTATTCTACATGCCATAATAGAATGGCAGAAGATTGCTCACGTCAAACAGACATGGATTGATGACAAACTGATTCAATAAGCTAAAAGTCTAGCCAGAGTCCCCAATTTTCGGTACAATATCAGCTTTATAGTTAGGTAAATAAATTTTCAACATGCTAATTCATCAATATATTTACCCTCTTTGTTTTAGGTTTCTTTGATTCCAATCTTTGATAAAATAGAAGAGTAGTGTTAGACATACTCTCAAGTACTCACTCTATAATGCGGCAGTAAAATCATAATTGAATAAATAACAAATGAAAGTGCATGTAGCATCAAATGGTATTTTATTGTCACATCAAGACGTAAGCATTTGAGATTGAGCACATGAGAGTGTTTCTTCAGAACAGAATTCTCTGCCCACTGGTTAATTCTTCACTATGCCAGAAGTGAGCATTTGAGTCTCTCTCATGTCACCGCCACAAATTATTGAGAACTCAGTAGGGAATCATTATTGTCCACTTTTCTATTCTTTTCCATGTCTCTTCCACTTTTACTGTATCTTTGGGTATCTCATTCAGTGCCTAAAGTCAATGAATCTGGAAAGTTGTTGTTGGAAAGGCACAACTTCAATCCCATTTGGTTTATACTACCATGGGTTTTCATGTATTAACTATAAAGCGGAAACGCATTTCAAATTTTGTTTATTGTGTTATGCTTATGCACCTTCTCAAATTTTGCTTGAGTTGCATTTATGATGTTAGTTATTTTGGCCATTTGCAGAGTGATTTTTGGCGTCTTCCAAATGTTTCCCGTGGTACTGTAGATATTGCAAGAATGTGTTCCGAAAGGAAAAAAACCTTATAGAGTGTGATGCTAATGTTGTGCCATCTGGAAGGGTTGCAGTAGTTGATCCAATAGAACAGAGGTTGATCTTGATGCTTCCATATGCCATAATTTCAGCAGTAATTTTGGTCGTTGCACAATTAATTTCTGTTACCAGGTAGTTTATATTCAGGTCACGCCTTGACTTTTCTAGTCGTATGTTTGAAATGCTTTGCATTTCCAGTTTGTTTGTTTAGATACCAAATTACATGTATTGTTCCCTGCTTGCAGTTCTACCGCCCTGTTTGCTTTCTTGGAGTTATGCTAACTTAATTGGTTTTGCAAAACGAATATATGGGGCGAAGTCTCCTTATATTTTAGCAACCTATTAGTTGTGTCAGCTAAAATGGTATTTTTCATTGATTGATGAGATTTTCTTTTTCTTTTTCTTTTTTGGATGGTGGCACCTATTCTAACTTGATGAATGTTTATTAGTATCCTTGTTTATATGCATGGAGAAACCATGTGCTGCCAGCGGCTGATGAAGCTGAATCAATATGGACAAAATGTGGATTCATTAGACCAAGATGAGGTACATGTTTTTCCCACATTCTGTTTGTGGTTTGGCAGATCAAACAACTTGAGATTAATATGTACATTTACTAGTGTAGGATTACTGAGAAACTACGTCATACCATCGGCTGATGAAGCTAAATTAATATGGACAAAAATTTCTTGAAAATGGAGAAGTATTGCAAATTTGCTCATGGAGGACCTTCAGTGTAGGAAGAAGGCTTTTGGAGGAAATTTTTTATTCTGCAAGAGACCTTGACCAGCTCGAGCAAGAATGTGACTAATCATAGGACAGAAAATTCATACAGCCCTCGCACAACATTGGCTCAAGTGAAGTTGTGATAGTTTTAGTGAAGACTATTTTGTAATTTTACTTTCGCGTTGAACCTTAAATTCTTTTCAAGCACAATGAGACTGGCTTGATCGCCTAGTTGTTATTGTAGTTCAGTTTTGTGAATAAGAATACTTGAGAGAGAGTTTCTCTTTTGTTTCCTATTTTCATATTCTTGGCTTTATAAAAGGGTTGTTTGATGTAGTGTTTTCAGATTAAGCTTCCACGCGCCACACTCCATATAGAAGCAACTCTTAGTACTAACTTAAAAGTTGTTTGTTTATGACCCTATGAATGAGCATGATGGATAGTTTAGTCCTATGCTTTCTTCTGTTGAGATAGCTAAAACAGGGTGTTCCATTGAATATGGTTTCACTGTCCAAAGAATTTGATACTCTTCAAGGGTTTCATCATCAAGGAGGCATCTGGATTTGAAGAAATCTATATTAATATTTGTCTCTTTTATCTCAAAATCAAGAAAAGGTTGAGCACTTTTTCCTTCGAGGCAGGGCATTTTCTCTCTGTTCATAACATATGTTTCTAGTTTTTTTCTTATAATCCTTCGTATTCATAGAGATACTCTTCCAAATGTTCCCCTGTGGTACTGTAGATATTGCTAATGCTGTGGCATCTGGAAGGGTTGCTGTAGTTGATCCTTTAGAACAGAGGTTGACTTTGGTGTACGTGCATTATCCAGGTTTTATAGTCACTATTCTTGCCATTAAAGTTTCTAGACATTTGCTGCTTCATTTTGTTCTTCTGGCCTGAAGCTTTTTGTGTGTGAATCCAAAGAGAAAATGCTCCTATGCATCTAAGACCAAATTGTTGCAATATCTGATGCTTGGATGGTGTTTGGCCTTCAAGTGATTACACCACATGTTTTGTTGATTGACTAGTATCTTGTGATATGATTGGGGGCCATATTTGCTTGTTTTTGTGTACCAACAATTTTATTTTTGAACTTTTGCTAGATGGTGTGTCTTGGTGTTTATTTGTTGTCTTATTAATTTCAAATAGTGTGGTTTTTTATGCCAAATTACGTCTTGCAGTTCTATTGCCAAAAGAATTCATTGTGCTTTCAAGTATTTGGTGGTTCAGAGAGCAAAGCTTCGAACTAACTTCTGAATCTTGTAAGGAGGCTAATGTTGATCTATTATGGAAGATTCTTAATTGAAATTGGCCTCTTCTTTTTAGTAAACTAGACACTTGCTTTCAAAGGCTCTTGCCATTTTCCATGTGAATGATTCTCATTTGCCATGTTAGAAATACTTGTGATTTTCCATTATAGTAAGCATCTGGAAGATCAAAATGTATCAAGGATTTTTCTTTTTGGATGGTAGGGACAATTTTCTGACTTGATGAATGTTGTTTTCCAGTTCCTTGTTTTCTTGCATCGAGAGCCTCCCATTATCTCTATTCTCTTTTACATTTATAATCCCTATTCACTTCCTCTCCCATTATCTCTCTGACTTGCATTTGATTTCTCTTGCTCTCCGTTTTTTATTATGTTTTATCTTCCTTTGTTCACTCATTTGATCAGTTGGATACTTGTACTTTGATCACATTTGAGCATTTCCCCATCATTGAATTTGTGTAACTTTCACAGGGTGAGTTGTGGAGCAAATTCAACTCACAAACTCTTTCTCTCTTATTTCATCAGAGTTTTCAGTAATCATACATATATACATACATTATACATACAGCTAGTATATATATGGATTGGATGTAGGAATACTTCGAATTTCTTTTTATTCATGTATTTATTTATTTACAGAATGAATAGAGTTCCACGCAATTCATCCCTAAGCCAGACATCATGCTCTTCAAGAGGCTTCTAAACTTTCAGCAGCAGCAGAAACAGGCTTAGCAGAACATGCTCACCATTCCAGACAAATTTGCTTTTGATCTCTTGAAATGAGTGATTTGCTAGATACAAATCATGTGTAACCTCTACTCGATCTTGGCTCGAAAGAATGTGACTAATCATAGGACAGAAAATTCCACATGGCCTCATGGAGGATCACAATGAAGGAGGAAATCTATGATTTTGTAGGAAACAGAAATTACACGACCTTCGCTCTACCTTGGTTGTGAAGCTGCGATAATTTTAGAGAAAGTCTATTTTTGTAATTTTACTTTCAAGGTTGAACCTTAAACCGCCCAGTTATTATTATTGTTGTTCAATTTCAGTAAAAATACTCTTGAAGGAGTTTTTTTTTTTGTTTCCTATGTTCCTGGAATTTATTTTAGGCTTTATAGAAGGTTGTTTTGATTGACTAGTTATATTTACTTGTTGCTGTTTATCAAGAATTTTATTATTTTAACTTCTTATAGGTGTTCCTTGGTATTAACTTTAAATTTACATCATCAACTTGACAGACTTTAATCGTTGTTGATCCTGATGCTTGCATAGGCCATTGCTGCAGAAATTTGGTCATCGTGCAATTATTTGTTGTCACCATTAACAGGTAGTTTATATTCAGTTCACATCTGGACTTTTCAAGTCCTATGTTTGAAATGCTTTGCATATCCATTTTCCAGTTTGTTTGTTTACATACCTAATTATGTTTATTGTTGCATTTTGTAGTTCTATTGCCAGTAGAATTAATCTTCTGTTTATTTGAACTGCAAATGTTAATAGAATTCATTCTGCTTTGTAAAATTTTGTAGTTCATGGAAATCAAAAGTTTCCAGACTCACTACTAAATGTTGTAAGGATGCTAACATTGATATAAGATGGTGAATTCTTAATAGGAATTGGCTCTTCATCATATGAAACTAGATACTTGCTTTCAGAGTATGTTGCCATTTTTCATGTAAGAGATTGTTAATTGCTATGTTAGTATAAAAGTGATATTCCATTACATGTATAAAATAAATAAATTAAAAAGAATAAACTGATTTCCAATCATATGAAGTTAGTTTTAACAATGAGATAACTTGTTACATCTTAATTGTGCAGGGTACAACATATGCATTTTCTCACAGTCTCAATCAGTTATGTCAGCTCAAATGTTTGGGAAGGAAGTGGTGAGCTCCTCTAGTAGCAACAAATACTAATTATCATGGATAGGTAATTTTCATCTATTGATGGGATATTTTTTTTTCTCCTTTTTAGATGGTGCACCTATTCTAAATTGATGAATGCTATTGGTGTAGGATTACCTTCAGTTGTCGTTTACTTGCATTCAAAAGCATGTGATACCAG
This sequence comes from Carpinus viminea, assembly GCA_013348765.1. NCBI lineage: Eukaryota > Viridiplantae > Streptophyta > Magnoliopsida > Fagales > Betulaceae > Carpinus > Carpinus viminea. Next base: position 30,941,390 of record CP054668.1, on the reverse strand, counting down.
CGGCTAATGAAGCTGAATCATTATGGACAAAAATTTGATTTTATTAGACCAAAATGAGGTTTTGTTTTTTTTCCATTTTCTGTTTGTTGTTTGGGAGTGCAAAGAAGTTGAGACTAGTATGTTTCTTTCTTTTTTTTTTTTTGGCATTACCATATAGTGATTTTCCGAGGAACAACAGTGTTTGAAGTCATTCCCACATATTGAATTATTGATGCTCAGGTGTTGGGAGTACCACGAAAATTTTGTGAAAATGGAGAAGTATGAAGCCCAACTTGCAAATGGGGCCTTATGGAGGAATTTAACGATTTCACAAGAGAGAAATCATGTGTAACCTCTGCTCAAACTTGGCTCAAGCAAGAATGTGACTAATTATAGGACAAAGCTTTGTCGTCCCTTCCATGACATTGGCTCTTGTGAAGTTGTGACATTTTTAATAAAGACTATTTCTGTAATTTTACTTTTAGCGTTGCACCTAAATTCTTTTTAAGCACAATAAGATCGGCTTGACCGCCTAATTGTTATTATTGTTCAATTTTATCAATAAGAATATTGTAGAGAGAGTTTTTCTCTGTTGTTTCCTAAATTTCTATTCAAGGCCTTATAAAAGAGTTGTTTGATTTAGTGTTCAAGATTTCTCGCCTGGACTTGATTGCTGTTCATTCATTTCTATCGATACCAATTAATTTTTTTTTTTTGTTGAGATACCAATTAATTTAATTACAGCATATAAGTCGTATTGAATCTAACTCCTCCTTTTTGCAAATATTCACTGTGTATGTCTTCAAATATGTGTTTCGGTTTAGTCTAACATACGCTTAAATTTTTTGGAAAATTGCAAAATTAGTTTCGAAGTTTGATTATTTGACAAAAAATCACTCCTTGTGGTGTGTATGTAACAATTAACTCTCTTTTACTACAATTTTAGGTCAATTTTTAGTCAAAGTCAATTGGAATTACACATTTATGCTAAAAATTATAAAAAGAAAAGAAAAAGAAATTGAAAAATGCAATGGGGGTGATCTGCCACCCCCTCCAATTAATATGTGGTGATTTGTTAAAGTTTTTATTAAATGATTAAATTAAGTTTTTGAATAAGTAATAATTTAACTTTGCCAAACCCCCTCCAACTCCCCCTTTTCTCTTTTTTTTTTTTTTTTATTCTTTTTTTTTTTTCATCAAATTGGTAAGGCAGAAAATGAGAGTTTTTATACATTTTCACCAAATTTCCTTATCAAAATAACTAAAAATTAGTTTTGGCGAGACTATTAATAGTGCTCAAAGCGATTGATTTAGCCAATGTCGCTTTCACCAAACTCAACTAGTGAGACAGATCAATCTTCGCTAACAATCAAAATATTGAAAATTTTCAATTTCAAGTTTCTTCGTTTCTTTTTATTACTGAATTGCTTGATTCAATTGGCAAATTTAAATAACTACGTCTCTTGGATCTCTCTTCTATTAGTGTTCAAAAATTGCCAAATTCCAAACGTAAGTTGTGCAATTTATAAACATTGAGATTATCACATTATGAATATCTTGTCGAATTGCTAAGAAATTGTGGAAACTTGTTAATTTGCGTCATCTTGATGTTATCGAAACTGGCGTAAAAGAGATGGCAATAGAACTCGGTAGATTAAAATGCCTCCAAACATTGACAAAATTTGTTGACAATAATCATAGTCGCCTTGCATATATTAGTATATTGATGTGGTGTCCCTCCCAGAGGCACAATTGTTGCCCACTAGTCTGACCTCTCTTTCTATCTCTTACTTTCCAAATTTGAAATATTTGTACAAGAACGGGCTTCAACGGCTCACCGCCCTGTCCCCAAGAGGTAGCTCAATCGGCTGTGAACCACGCCTTATGAAGCGTAGGTCACAAGATCGAATCCCCTCCCCTACCCTTATGTGGACATGTCAAAAAAAAAAAAAAACGGCTCACCGCCCTTGAAAACCTGGAGATCAAGAACTGCCCTAAGCTCAAGTACATGCTAGAATGACAGGGGTTGCCTACCTCCCTTTCTATTCCACAAATCAACGACTGACTTTGTTGAAGAAAAAGTGGCAAAGTAAAAAAGAAAAAGAAAGGTGCAAGATTGCTCACGTCCGACAGATATTGATTGGTCTGGAATTGATTGAATAAGCTAAAAGTCTAGCAAGAGGCTTTTTATTTTTATTTTTTTTTTATTTTAAATGTTTTTACAAGTACCAAACAGGAATTACTTCAAATTTTAGAAATCCATATGAAATTGGGGATGCTTTGAATCAGCAAGGTTTTTCCCCATTATTTTTGTTTCTATTAATCTCCATTTTACTCACTCCCATAGGGGGTTTTTCTCTTCAAAGGAGTTATGTTTTGAATTTGTCGCTAGAGCATGTGGACTTGCACCAACGAGCTTTAACTCAAATGGTAGGGGGTAAGGTCGTGAGTTCATATCCCTATAGTTTGCAGACTTGCATTGTAAATACCCCATTTTCTTGAGTTTTAACATTTTGTTAGAATAGTAAAACAGATAATTGAACGATTGATCTCATACACCCAGTTATTCAGCATGTTATTTGATCAATACTTCAGTTGATTTTTGTTGCACAACTTCTGGGTTTGTTCCTTATTTTTCTATGGTTGCTCATACATATTCAAATCATTCTAACTTCAATCTTGCCTAACCTGATTTTGCATAAACCTACTACTTCCTTTTTGGAAATTTAGTTGAATGAAGCCTAATCTAAGCCTATTGTAAAGATCTGTTATAGTTGGAACTAGGAGGCTGATGAAGCCTAATCTAATAGTTTTAATGCATGGCTTTATTTGCATCAAAAAACATTTCTAATTGATTTGAAACTAGAATAGTAATTGCATTGAATATTTTATTGGAATCTGCATTAGCACTACCATATACTTGGATTGATGCACTATTGTGCCAGGATGTGTGAAAAGCACTATGTATAAACTATTGATATCATCTGATGCATGTGTGTAGATCTTATGTTTCAATTTACTATGCATGTTTAGCTATTTTTTGATGCATAGGTACTAAAGTTCAATGGAGACCTATGGACTATTTTTTTATGAAAGTATTGTGCCAAATCGACATCATGGGCATTTCGGTTTCTTTTTCTTTTGTTGGAAGTGTAGGTTCTGAATTACCATTCAGTACCTAATCTTCTGAAAGCAGCTACAAGGGAAAAGGTAATCAATGGTAGCAGAGGATTTTATTGTGGCTATTTTATGATTGTGTTGAGGTGGATGACTTGATTATTAACGGAATGGGAGGATGTCTAATTACAGCCAGCACTAAACCAATTGCAAGCTAGTACTAGTTCTCATACCTTCAATTATCAAACTGTTAAGATGAGAAATTGAAGCTGGATTTGGATGGTGACATTCTCTGTTGACTTGCTGGGATGTTATCAATGGCGTTTCCTTTACTTTTTTTTTTTTTTTTTCCTTTTTTCTTATTTATTTATTTATTTTTTATCTTTAATACACATCCAAATAAATGAATATCTGATGTAATGGATTTCCAGCGTGATTTTTTAGTAGATCATCTTGACTACAATACAAACTGTAGTTGTGTCGTTATGCCAATCTCTTCATCAATTTAGAGCACTAAGAACAGTTTTCCTAAATCTCATTCCCTTTCTAAATGTAAGACAAACTCCTAGAAAACCACCTACAACATACTCCATGTTCCTTAAACTAAGAGGACACCAATGGAACTAAAAGTGCTACCTTAAATCTCGGGTAGCACTTTTGCTTCCTTGAACATTATTTTAATATAAAAAAGCTTTCTCTTTCCTCTCTCTTTTTATTAATTTTTTTTTCCTCCTCTTACCATTTATTTAAAAGAATATTTAAATGCCTTCTCTTTCCTCTACTTTCTCCTATCATTTGTTTGAAAGAATATTTAAAGAATATTTGAATGGTATTGGGAAAGAAAAATGGAAGCTATTATAGAGTTTATTTGAATATAGAAGTAAAAAGTAGTTTGATTCCCAAAATTTAAAGAAAATATAAAGGAAGTTGCTACTAATCTAAACAAGTTATCTTAAAAAAGACAGGTTAATTGTGCTAGACCCAACTGACCCAACTGGTTTAAGGGTAATTGATACATATAGTCACAATGTTTGGTTAAATTAACATTGTACAAGGTCAATCTTGATTTTGCCATTTGAGTTACTAGCCTGACTGGTTTTGCAGACTTGGTAAGAGATTGGCCTCTAGGCAAAATGGAGTGTGAGCTATTTACATATCCCAAAATAAATAAACAAATCTTAGACTCACATTATTGGAATGGTCTAACTTGAGTTACACTTAGACAAGGATACTCTTGGGGGTGGATCAGCCACCCCCAACGGCCAAATCAAATTTTTAAAATTGTTTGGCCGGTTGGGGGTGGTGGAACTGCCTGGCCTAGGGGTGGCTTCATGGCCAAACGGTGCCTTTGGGGTGGTCCGGCCACCCCAAGGGCCATCTCAAAAATATATATATTTTTTATTTTTTTAAATATTAAGTGATATATATATATTAGATAAGACATGTGGCATCTTTGTGGCTATTGGATCTCTTTAAAGAGATCCTCACCATGAACTGGATACCCTCCAGTCCATTTGGACTGGAGAGGATCCCATTCCCCAAAGTTTGGATAATGGGTTTAAAGAAGCGTATGTGCAACTACTTTCATTATGTAAGGGAGATAATATAGTGGGCCTTTAATGAGTTTCTTAGCTTAGTGGGCTTTTAATGGATCTATTAGGTAGTGGGTCTTTAATGGATCTATTAGGTTAGTATTGTATTTTATCTTGTATTGCCTTGCGTTTTAGTTGTAATTGCTTACGTTTTGGGGTTGGACGAAGCTGTATGGGCTGACACACGATGCTTAAGTTAATATATTTTTGAAAATAAATTGAATAAAAAGTTTTGGATAAAGAGTGCGTATGAGCATGAGTGTCTTTTCTTTTATGGGAGATTAGTTGATCCAAGGAACAAAGCTTCGCTAGAGACGCAATTGGATAAAGAGTGTGTATATGAGCATGAGTGCCTTTTCTTTTATGGGAGACTTTGTAGAGATGCAATTACTTTCCATGTGGCGGACTTACGAGATATTGTTCTCCTATGAAAGTCTTATGAAATTAGGCTATATCAATAAAATTTGGGCATCCAAATTTCAGGAATTTCAATCTGTCAACTCAAAAAAAGATTAATATTGAGCTACTTTCATGAATGTCGCAACAGTGAGCTATAACTCATATGGTCTTAATTATATATGTTCTACAAAGAGCCCTTCAGCCTCCTTTGAAATGCTTTTACATTTTGGACTTCTTCCAGTCAAGAAAGCAATATAAATATACTGCAAACAAAAAAAATTAAGCAAGACAGTGACATTCCAGAATTCAAATCTATGAATCATCATCCTGGTATTGTCTGTACTCGATTTGGAAATCTAAGTTGAAGTTTTACGCGGTAGGATGCATCCACGTCAGATGGTTGTCTGAGCAAAAACAGCAAGCCAACGTGGAAAGGCAAAAGGCACTGTCCTGCCCACCACAGTGAGTTGTTCTCTGTCCTCATGAGCAACATGCTTGGCCTCGACACTAGAGCTGCCAGAGTACTCTGACGTGTCAAAGGTCAGTTATATGATATTGAATGCTGAGTGAGCAAACTCTTCGACAGGAACTATGAAGCTCTGGGCTTTCTCCACGACCCGAAAAGTGTTCTCAGGTCCCTCTATGAGCGTGCGATGAAAGATGAATGCTTCAACATCTGATCTTGCCACAGGCTGCGAGGTGGAGCTTACAGATGCTACGGTTGTTGGATGTACAGGGACAGAGCCAGCCATGGCTGCCTTGTGTGAGAATTCACACAAACATCAGAAAGCCCAAATCACATCCCTCATCATCAGCATTCAGATGTTAATTGGATTTTGCTGCACTAAAGCATTCAAGTAGCATGCATTGAAAATGCTAAATCACATCTACTTATACGGTTAAATTAAACTAATATGTTAACTACATATATTGAAACTTTTGCAAATCCTTAAATTTCTCTTTCGTTAAGAGTAGAATTTCCATGGGTGGAATTAACTTCTGCCTTAAAGCATGCAAGTAGCATGTAATCTTAAAGTGCTTGCTTCAATCAACTTATGCCTCCCAAGTGCTTCGATTTAGTATGAACTAGGGATACCTGTGCCATCCTTATAATTCCAAATTACAATCACAGACTTGTGCCATTATTTTCAAGTAATGAGTAATTTTTCCTTGTATAATGCTCCATCTTAGTGGGATTACTCGAGTAGGACCATGATAGGACTTGTGCCATTATGTTCAAGTAATGAGTAATTATTCCTTGTATAATGCTCTATCTTAGTGGGATTACTTGAGAAGGACCATGATATCTATAAGGAGCAGTTGAAGACCGAAGCCGCCTACAAAGTATTTACTAAGAGATCAATAAAGAAAAGGAAATGCTGATAGCCATAGTTCATGCTCTAACGATGAAGAAGAGGAATAATAGTATATTAATGTTCCTACGCAATTTCAACCACCACCATAAAACATATGGAGAGATTAACTGATCCAATGATCAGAGCTTTTGCTAGAGCTGCACAACTGAATTAATCAATGCTGGAGATTATTCAACCAAAAGGTTTGCCTCAAGCTTCAGCTAATCATAACCAATAATACATCTTTAATTTGTCATTGGCAATGGGTAAGAACATCTTAATGCAAGGCATTAAGGAAAGTCGAGAGAGGAAGAAAGGACAAGGCACGAGAAAAAATTAGAAAGGGGACTTAGACTAATCAGCACAACACATAAGAATGTGGACCAAAAAGCTACATATATTTAAGAATGCAACTGTGTCATAGACAACTGCCTATAAATAGCGTATTTGTGGTTGGAGCCTATTATTCAAAAATCCATTCACATTTTTATTTGTCTCACCTCTGAGACTAATTGTTAGTAGTTTACCAAACAGACCCTATTTGCCTGCTCTTAAATAAGCCTGTCAAAACCAAAGGCTAAAAATGTAGTTGGACGCAAAAACCACAATGATTATCCTTATTATCCTGTAATATTAGGAAGAGAGTACAGCTTCGCCAAAGTGCCAATACACCTACCTAGTTAAAAAAAACACACTAATAGAGATACTTCCTGTATACATACCAGCATTAGCCCTACAAATATCAAAATTTACGTAATTGGATGCCATAAAGGCACAAATCATAAAATATATGTCCAAATGATCTAATAACACAGGATAAAAAATTACTCTGGAATCCCATCTCGCTTAGAGCCTGCAAAACTCTTACACAACTGCCAGATCAATGAATCACAACACTGACTAAAGCTCCAAATCTGCATAAGTTGCAACACGAAATGAGCGCACCAACTTGATATCCTAACAAGCTGCTGGTACAAACAAGAACAGTTCCATTGAATACCAAAGACAATGCCAAAGAGCTGCAAAAGGCCATCGCTCACCAGATTCTATCAAATAAAAGAAACAACGAGCGGATCATGTTTATAGAACAGCATATGGTGAAACCTCTCAGCAACCATGATATAAGAATGTGAAACTCCATCGTTTATTAGAGAGAACCGCTCACTTAATTCAGCAGACTTCACAGACCAAATACGAGAAAAAGATGAGAATTCACAAACTCCATTGCCCAAACATCACAAAGCCAAATCACATCCCTCATCATCAGCATAGAGTCAGATCTTACTTGGAGCTCAAATATTTGTATTGAACATTGAAGGCATTAACTTGCATTTGATCAGGCAACAATCTCATTCTATGCAGAGATTAAAACAAATCTAGAAACAGAGGTTAATTCCACACAAACCTCAAAATGCAACTTGCGTCAATCACAAGGATAAAGCGAAACCCTGTTCTTTTGCTGCCCAAAGATGATTATCCACAGAAACCAGGGGCTAAGTTCTAGTTGTTCCGCACCAGCAGCATCATTAAGAAAACCCAAATCAAAATTCATGTAGACATATCAACATCAAATTATTTAAATATCGTAATTGCAGCAACTGCAAACCATAAATCACAAAACTGCTACATGCCTGAACCATCCAAGAACATAGAAGACGTCCACAACTGACCCTAAACCTATGCTCCATTCTGCCTCCTGTGTGAGAAGTTGCATGCAACATGAAAACAATTTAATAATTTTAAAACTAAAGAAGAGCTAGGAAAAGTACGAGTAGATGCCGGTAGAAGCAAGAACCAGGACAAACATGTTGAGTAGTGCAGAATTCCTCGAAATGGGTTTAAAACTTGGGATGCATACACAGCTTTCAATTTTCTAATTTTTTTAGGAACTTACCAAAAATTACTGTTTCAGTTTCTCATTCAATTGCCCTTTGCTTTGTGTGATAAAAAACTCCTCCTTGTCCTACTGATCAGAAGCATAAGCAGTTTTATAATTCTATTCTAAGAACAGGAATTTCACTGATTCACGAGAACTAAAGAGGCAAAGCATTTCACTAATTTCTGCAGAAAGCAACTTCAAAAACTCTTGCTCAATCATATGAGAAAGCCCTAATCATATCCTCCACCTGTGAACAAATCAACGGCATATTTTCAAACTATCATCAATGTATCCCAAAAACTTCATGAAATAGGAAACTACATGTCACAAAAACCATGAAACAAACATCACATGCAAAATAAGCAATGTTACTCAGTCTTCTAATATCCACCCAGAATTGGAAAAACTATAGATTGCAGACCTAGTTGACACCCACTGACTTACTTTTGTAATGTAATGAGCATTAATCTGAGATTACCACCGATTAGAGACAAGTCCAGCAATGTAACTTTAAGCCAACCCAAATCTCAAAAGCCTAATGTCAACCACAAGAAGATGAAGCAAAACCTGTGACTGTCCAAAGATGATTTTGCATTGAAGTCACCACATATTGGTTATTTGCCCCAAGGAGTCAAACCAAAATACCAATAGAAACACATGAAGACAAGACAAAGGAGCCTAACTTCATTCCAGAATTCCTGATCCCTTGGAACATACTGTCTAAGAAAAGCAGCCACACAACATTACAAATAAAAATTTAACAGGCAAAGAATTCTTATAAAAGGAAGGAAGAAAACTTATTGCCACATCAAACTAGGTTGACCAGGTACAAGAAAGCCCCAATCAAAATCTCCTCTCCCATTAGATATATTAGCACCAAATTTTTCACACTTCAAAAAAAAAAAGAGTAGTGAAACTGATGATCAAAGTACAAAATTGAACAATATAATATATTTCCAAATAACTATACCATAACTCCTCTCCATAGCATTAGGACACACAGAAAGAAGCAAAAGTCCACCTTTTACTCTCCATGTTGAAAGAAATCTTAATCTTTAACAAAGGAGATTCTGCTAGAACAATCAACACAATTTGTAGCGATCTTAGCTGTGAAAGATTAACATCATATTGAAAGCAATCATGATCATCTTGAAAGACCCTACAAAGTGAACCTCCTCAGAAAGAACTTCAAACAAACCCTAGTATGTGAAGCATCCACCAATGCATTAGAAGAAGCTCTAATATGTAACCAAGACAATATTCCTAGCAAACAATTATAAAAATATAGGAAGAAACTATAAATTTGTAATATATTAATCTTTCACCACTAATGCATCGAAACCTAACACGAAGAACTTATGAAAGTGACCACCATCATCTTAAAAGAAAGCCTAATTTGTGAAGAAAACATTCCTTGAAGCATTCACCAACATAGAAAAAGAAGACCTAATTTGTAACATACAACTTCCACACAACGATCAACAAAGTACTTGAAGAAACTAAAAATATGTAATACATATTATAGAAATCATCCACTAGCAATGCATCAAAATCTAGAGCACTAAGAAGAGCTTCCCTGAAAGAGTACACCACCATCTTGAAAGAAACCCTAATTTCTCACCATCGTATTAAAAGAACCTCTGATTTGTAAAGAAGGGAAACTTCCCTGCAAGCCATAACAAAGCTTTAAGAAATATAGATTCAAGATGAAGTGTTAAGAAAAGAAATTGTACAAGCAAAAAAGGTTATTCTTGTGATATTACAGATAGAAAGAACATAGAAAGGAGACAAAGAGAGCTTATCCATATAGGTCCAAATCAAAACATCACTCCATAATGCAAGAAGAAAGCCTCAATCAAAGTTCTTCCTGTGCATTCCATAATTGCAGCGAATCATAAAACCAGTACATACCCAAACTGTCCACAAACAAAGAAACACCCACCAAAGTTTGAACCCCAAATCATAATATATAAAAAGATAAAGTAAACAAAACCTATACTTTACAGCATTCAGAGAGAAACTATGATTACAGAAGGCATCTCTATATCAGACAACAGCCAAATGATAAATTACAATATGTTGAACAAAGCTCCAATCTGGCATATAAGAAGTCCCAACACAAAATGATTGAACTGAAAATTTTAAGATGTTGGAAGAAACAAGAACCAGGACAAACATGCCGAGTATTGCTGAAGTTCACAAAATTATAAATGCTACCTGAAATGCTATCCAAGCATCAAGTGTTAAATCTGAAGCAATTGGAAATTTCTAAATTCATAATAACCAAGCCAGCCAACCATAAAGATAAAACAGTTAAACATTTATGCTCCTCCATGAAATAGAAACCTTCACAAAACATGAGACAACATCACTTGGCATATATTGAAGCATATAATTTCTGCCCAGAACTGGAAAAACTTGAGATTGCAAACCTAGTTGAACAAGGCACCCACTGAATTACTTTGTGTTGTGTAATGAGCAGCAATCTGAGATTACCAAATAGTTACACAAATCCAGCAATGTTCTGGTTATTTGCCCCCAGGAGTCAACAAAAATATCAACAGGAGGATGAAGTGACAGTCCAAGTTCATTCTAGATTCATTATCCCCTTGGAACACAATGCCTAAGAAAAGCTATCACAGGCCACAGCATTAACACACAGAACGAATTCCATAAAACAACGAGGGGAAAAGAGAACTTATCACCACAACAAACTCTGTTGACCAAGTACAAGAAAGCCCAATCAAAATCTTCTCTCCTATTAGCACCAGATTCTTCAAACATATTAACTCCCCTCAATAGCATTCGAATGCATAAGCAAGAAGCAAAAGTACAAGTTACTGCCTCAAATAAATTCTATTTCGACAAACAGTATCACGCAAAAGTGATACCCACCATATTGAAAGAAAGTCTTAATATTTAACAAAAAAGATTCTCCCCGAGATCAATCAACACAACCAGTAGCAATCTAAGCTGGCAAATGATAAACAAAATACTGGGCAGAACCAAATTTGTTACAAGCATGATGGTAATTCTCTAACAGCAACGAATCCAAACATAACCAAGAAGATCTTCCTGAAAGGTGACATCAGACGTTGTGATGAAGAAAAGCCCCATGAAGCAATAATTGAATATCAAAAGAACCCACAATCTATGAAGAGTAAAATCCTCCTTGCAAGCAATCAAAGTAAAATTTTCGGAATAAAACCCAAATTACACAAAGATGATAGATCAAGTAGTGATGTACCTAACACAAAGATCTTCCCCGAAAGCAATCATGGAAGTCTTGACTCTATGAAGTAAACCACCTCTGAAAGCAAAATCACTTACGTATTGAAAGATCCCTAATCTGTGACGAAGAAAATCTACCCTGCAAGCGATCCACAAAACGTTTTTGGCAGAAAAACCAAAAATGATGGGAATCAAGTAGCGGTGCATCACCTAACACAAAGAAGAATCTCGATGAAATCGATCACTAGCATCTTCAAAGAAACCCTTGCATGAAGAAAACCTTCCCTGAAGCATTCACCACCATATCAGAAGTCCTAATACGTAACCAAGAAAATCCTCCCAGCAAACAATTAACAAAGTGTTGGAAGAAGCTAAAAAACAGTAGTTATAAATTCCAGCAACAATGCATCAAAACCTAACAAGAAGATCTTCCTTGAAGCCCAACACTATTTCGAAAGAAACCCTAATTTGTGAAGAAGACAGCAAACCATAAAGATAAAGCATTTATGCTGATTTAAAAATAAAAATAAAACAAACTGATAACAATACCAATGCCGTCAAAGCCAACTTTGCAAGAACCCAAAGTTGTAAAAAGCCGATTCACAGCAAAATCTATAAAATAAATCAAAACAAGGAATAGAGAAATGTCTCGAGAGAACAGCGATAGCAGACATGTAAACAAAACGTGAATAAAGTGGGGGAAAAAAAACATTTCCACTAATTTCCAAAAGACCAACTTCAAAAACTCTTGCTCAATCACAAGAAAACCCAAATCATAACCTCCACCTGTTCATTTCCAAACAACTTCCTCATCAAAATCCCAAAAAACTTCAAAAATAGGAAACTACATGTCACAAAACCATGAAACAGACATCACCGGCAAAAGAAGCTATATTACTCAGTCTTCAAATATCCGCCTAGAATTGGAAAAACTTTAGATTGCAAACCCGGTTGACAAGTAAGACACCCACGGACTAACTTTGTGTAATGTAATGAGCATTAACCTGAGATTACCAAATAGTGCCACAAGTCCGGCAATGCAACTTATATCAATCGAAATCTCAAAACACCAAATGTCGATCACAAGATGAAAAAGCAAAAACCTGTGTTTTTACTGTCCAAAGATGGTTTTGGGCAGAAATATAAGTCAAAAGGCCACATACTGGTTGTTCAAACCCATGAGTCGACTAACATACCAATAGAAACGCAGCTGGAGGACAAAGGGACAACCCAACTTCATTCTAGAACTGAGGATCCCCTTGGAACAAAATGCCTAAGATAAGTAGTCACAGGCCACAACATTAAAACAAGAACAAAGAAAAAATAGAACAAGCAAAAAGAATTACTTAAAAATTGGCAGGGAAAGAGAACATATTGCCACATCAAACTCTATGGACCAAGAAAAAGAAAGCCCCAATCAATCTCTCTGCCATCTTTGTAAGAACCCAAAGTTGTAAAAAGCCGATTCACAGCAAAATCTATAAAATAAATCAAAACAGGGAATACAGAAATGTATGAGAGAACAGCATATAGCAGACATCTAAACAACACATGGAATAGAGAGGGAAAAATAAATAAATAAAATAAACATTTCACTAATTTCGGCAGAAAGACCAAGTTCAGAAACTCTTGTTCAATCACGAGAAAACTCAAACCATAACCTCCACCTGTGAATAGGACATATTTTCAAACAACTTCCTCATCAAAATCCCAAAAAACTTAACGAAATAAGAAACTACATGTCACAAAACCGTAAAACGGACATCACCGGCAAAAGAAGCTATGTATGTTACTTGGTCTTCAAATATCCGCCAAGAACTGGAAAAACTTTAGATCCTAAACCCGCAGACTAACTTTGTGTAATATATTAAGCATTAATATGAGATTACTGAATAGTTACACAAGTCTGGTAATATAACTTTAATCAATCCAAATCGCAAACGACTAATGTCGATCACAAGATGTTAAAAGCAAAAACCTGTGTTTTAAGTGTCCAAAGATGATTTTGTGCAGAAATTGAAGTCCAAAGGGCACATGCTCGTTACTGCCCACAGGAATCAAACAACAATAGAAACACAAGAATATGACAAAGGGACGGTCTAACTTCATTCTAGAATTGATGATCCCCTTAGAACATAGTGCCTGAGAAAAGCAATCACAAGCAGCCGCATTAAAACAAGAACAAAGAAAAAAATAAAACAAGCAGAAGAAAAAATGACTGGAAAAGAAAACTTATTGCCATATCAAACTCTGTGGACCAAGAAAACAAGAAAGCACCAATCAATATTTACACCGTCCTTGTAGATATGTTAGCACCAAATCCTTCACGGACCTTTTCAGACTTGCAAGAATAGTCAGACCAGACATAATCAAACAATATAGAGTATATTTCCAAATAACTATGAAGCCCTAACTTTTCTTCATAGCATTAAGACGCATAAGCAAGAAACAAAAGTCGATCCTTATACCCTCTGACATCAATTCTCCCTTGACAAACCGTGGAACACCCAAATTGGTAACATAGATGATAGTTCAAGACTAGCACGAAGAAGATCTTCCCTGAAAGTGATCACCAAGGTCTTGATAGAAAACCCTATGAAGCAAACCTCCCCTGAAAGTAATCACTATCCTAATCTGTCTCGAAGAAAATCAACAATTTTTTTTTTGGGGGGAAGAAAAACCAAAGATGATGAGAAGCAAGTACCTATGCATCACCTAACACAAAAAAGATCCTCCCAAAAAACCGATCACCATCATCTTCAAAACCCTAAGTTGTGTAGAAGACCTTCCCTTAAGCACTCACGGTTCACCAACGCATTAATAAAGCCCTAATATGTAACCAAGAAAATCTTCCAATTAACAAAGTATTTGAAGAAACTGCAAATTTGTATATCTAAACCTAACCCTGAAAGTGAAGAACACCATAAAGTTCAACAAAGTATTGGAAGAACTCACCAACGTAGGAGAAAGAACACCTAATTTGTAATGAAGAAAACCAAAATCTTTCCTGCAAGCGATCAACAACGTATTGGAATAAAAACCCAATTCTGTGACAAAGATGATAGGAAGGAATCTTCTATTGGCTATAGACAATTCTGTGACTAAGATGCATCAAAACCTAAAACAGAAACAAAACTTTCCCTTAAAGCCATCACCAAGGAGGTATTGCAAGAAAACCTTTCTTGAAAGCCTTTACTAGCGCAATGAAAGAATCCCTAATTTATAACGAGAAGGTCGATCTTCCCTGTAAGCGATCAACAACATATTTGAAGAAAACCAAATCTGTAAACAAAGATGACGGAAAACTTCAACAGGATATGCATCAAAATCAAACGTTCCCTGAAATCGATCACAAACGTAATGAAAGCGAGCCCGAATTTTACCAACGGAGTCAATAGCGCACAGAAAGAAATCCTAATTTATCAGAAAGATAAATATTCCTTGCGAGCGGGTTCAATACCTATTCTAAATTGATGAATGATCTTAGCGTATAAGTACTTTCAGTCCTTGTATGTTTATTTGCATTCAGAAGCATTTGCTGCCAGCCACTGATGAAGCTATAAATCAACATGGACAAATTTTGGTTTTATTAGACCAAGATGAGGTACATGTTCTTTCCACGTTTTGTTTGGGGTTTAGAAGCGCAAAGAAGTTTTTTTTTTTTTTTGACATGTCCACGTAAGGATAGGAGAAGTGGGGATTCGATCTTGTGACCTACACTTCATAAGACGTGGTTCACAGTCAATTGAGCTACCTCTAAGAAGTTGAGATTAATATGTATGCCTTTTTGTGTTGCAGCTTGATACGTATAAGAAACATTACCATATTGAATTATTGGTGATCTTTTGAGAAACAACAAAGCTGCAAGTCAGTCCCCGCATGTTGAAATATATTCAAGGATTTGATTTAAATAGACTCAACTAATAAGTCCTAACATATGATGGACTTCTAATGCAAAACAACTCAAAGGACTCCTAAACCACTAAGACATCATCTCTTGAAGAAGATATATATATATATATTTATATATATATATATATATATATTTTCTATTCTATTCAACAAAGATCTATAATGCATAACATTATAGGAAAAAACGCCATCTTTATAAACTACTCACCTTATGTGAACTACTCTTTATCTTCTCAGTTCTCAATATGGGATCGAGCTGTTACATAATGTAATTCATCCATCCATTCATTCATAAGGACTTTGATGTCCACTTACAAAATTATTGATTAAGGCTATGTCGATTGTAGACTGCCGTCTCTCATTTTCAAAGCCCATGAAATTTCCTTTATTTATTTTTTTTTCTCTTTCTTCCATGTTGCATTTGCTTTCTCTTTTTCTTTCGGTGATAGGGCCATTAATGTCCTTATTATGACATGGGCTACTTTATATCAAAAGCTAAATTTAAAGAGAAAATTTTAATTTATCAAATTTAGAGAACCACTTTATATCAAAACTAGAATAATAAGACCATGTTGAGAATTTGAAGTTTAATAGAAAATATTTATAAAATGTTAGGAGCCAATGCTCAGGCACAGGGTTGGCAGGGTAGGGAAATGGAGAGGAACCGGCAGTACAATATAGGAGGGCAGAGTGGTATTTTCAATTATTTTTAGACTATTTTACCCTCTTGTTTTGCCTAACTGGTTCCTCTCCATTTCCTTTGAAATTGAGAAGATCCTTTTGGGGCAGAGAGGGCCATAAACAAAAGGAATACAAAGCCATCTCTCCTAATTAATTACTATTTCACATATGCCACTTATGGCTTGTTTGTTTACATAAACAAAAACAAAGTATTTCATTGAAATATTGTTTCATTGTCACTAAGATTCTGATAGGCTATTAAGGAAACTAATAATATGTTAAGTATAATGTGTGAGTGTTAAAAGGATAGAGTCTGATATTAGAAATATGTAAAAAGTGTGACTGGTTAATATATCATTGTTGTCCTGAAAGTCATAGGCTCACTATAAGACATAATATTTGTCTCTTTATCTTAAAAATGAAGAAATGTAGAGCTCTTGCTGTCTTTCTTTCTGTTTTTATTTTTATTTTTGTGTGTGTGTTTAAGTGACAACATGAAATTTTTTGGGTTCTTATAATCCAATGAAAATAATAACAAATTTTCCACTGTTATAAGAGATGATCATAATAATAATAAAATGGTAATTCATTCATTAACAACGGCTTTCATGTCCACTTGCACAATTATTGATCCATCAAGTTTCTTCTTTCATGTCCACATTCAAAACAAGTGTTGATTCCTAACTTAAGGACCCATTCCTTAAAGAAATGTTTTCTGCTTTCTTTGTTCTTTGATTTATTAGTGAGATGGAGTGGAGTCCACTACAAGGGCGTGCATTGTATCATAAATTGATTGATGTGAAAAAAAAAAAGTTTGGTATGAAAAAGAGAAAAGAAATGTTTTGGTTTGAATAATAGTAAAGAAATGATTGATGTGATATAAAAAGTAAAAATAATAAGACGTACATTGAATATTTTGAGAAATAATATGGAGTCATTTGTTGCCTTTGCCAAATAGAGCTAGAAATTAATTGCGGATCGAATGTGGCCAACTGTGGTGGACTCCGTGCCACATCATGTCATTAAATCAAACTGAATAAATGAAAAAGTAACCAATATTTGTCAATCTTTAATTCATATCATTTGAGAGAGAAAATTTGAGGGGTAAGTTGTACTACTCAACCAACCATTAGAGTTAGCTCTGCAATTTGCCATTCATATAATTTAGTTGTAGGCAAGTAATAATGATTAGCTGTTGGAGGCAAGGAGCGATAGAAGGTGATTTGAAGGGATGAATATATAAGTGTAAGTCCTATATTAAAAGAAATATCATAAATCTGAGTGATTAATATGGTATTGTTCGGTCAAAACCTATAAGCATTGAAAAAGTCAACACTAAAATAATTTAATTTTTCTTGTATTAACGTCGACTATTAGTAGTGATAGTAATGTCACCGTTAATAAACTTGACCATAATGAAGTAAATTTAGGTAGTGTAACTTCAATCATTGCTTTTTTAAAAGCTATTGTAGTTTTGTTTTGATAAAAGGCAGCCACACATCCACGTACACGATAATAATTAAGGCCGTTAATGGCGTACCACCAAAAGAAAAAGAGCTTGAAAGCAAACAAACATGAAAGAAAATGAGAAATTTCGTGGACAATCTACAAGTGCTCAACCGACAAATCCTCCATCAATAATTGTGCAACTGGATGTGAAATAGTTATCTTGTTCAAGCCTCAAGGGGAATAACAGTAATAACCAAATAATAGTGCTAGATATATGTTGCGAAAGAGAAGTGATACACTTCAATTTTTAATTTTTAATTTTTTTAAATGATATATTCAGATTTTTTGGCATTTTATGCATGTCAATAAATGAGCACCACTATTTTAACTTTGTTTTCAACTATTTAATGGCATTTTACAAGAATCAATAAAAAAAAAATGCCCCTGTAAATTTTAATATTTTGTTGGCGGTAATCTTATATGTCATCTTTATTTTTTCAAGACACCTTGTTTGTGGGTGGCCTTATGTCCCACCAGGTCCAAACCACATGTTCAACCTTAAGGGAGTGGTCGACTACATCCAATGATTTAAACAGACTCACAACTTATAAGCCATAACATATTATAAACTGCTCACTCAATGTGATCTATTCTTTATCTTTTCAGGGTGTTACATAATGTAATTGATCCATCTGTAATCCATCCATTCATTTACAAAATTATTGATAGAGGTTATGTCGTTTGTAGATTGTTGTCTCTCATTTTCCTGCTTTGCTTTTTCTTTGATGTCTTTTATTTATTTACTGAGATGGGTGTGAAATGAAGAAAGTGTTAAATCAGTTTCATTTTATCTTTTATTCCTATGATTCAATGAATGAGATGATGAGGCGTGGAGTACACCACATTCAATCCACCAAAGGAATCGAAAACCATATCTCCTAATTACTATTTCACATAAACAAAAATAGAGTATTTCATTGTCCCAAGATTCTGATAGGCTACTAAGGAAACTAACAACACGTTGAGTATATATATATAATGTGTGAGACTTTAAAAGGATAGTGTCTCACATTATAAAAATGTAAGAAATGTGACTCGTTAATAAATTTTTGAGTTGTGTGATATCTTAACATATTATATTTTGAAATATCGGATACTCTTTGTGAAATGATGATGTTTCATTGAAATATTATTTCATTGATCCCAAATTTTGATAGGCTATTAAGGAAACTAATAATATTTGTCTCTTTATCTTAAAAATGAAGAAAAAGGTTAGTCTTGCTTTGTCCTCAATTATAGCCACCTGGAATGCAGAAGCTTAGCATTGGAGGATTTGATGCACTAGAGTTCTTACCCAAGGGAATGATAGATAGACTCCGACGGCGGTCTTTAAGGCTTTGTTTGGGAACAATAGGTGGATTGGAATTTGTAAGTCCCAAATTTTTTTTTTTCAAAATCAATCTCAATATTCTTATTTTTTTATATCACATCAATAACTTTTTATCACTTTTCAAATAAATAAATCACTACAAAACAAAAAATTTCATTTTTCTATACAAAACATTCTTACTTTTTTTTAACGCGTGATGAATTTACTATAGTTCCAGTTCACTTTTACTATTTCCAAACACACCCTAAGAATTGGCGATTTATTGATGTTCCTCATTTGTCTCCTTGGAGTAGTGACATTGGCCGCTTGAACAGTAAACATGCCGGTGATGTGGCACATGCCTCGTCTTCCCAGATTATTATTATTATTTTTTTTGGGTCGAAAAAACCTCCTTCCAAACCAAAACCCATCCCCATTTTCATTTCCCCCCAATTTCTTCCGCGTCAAAACCCATCCCCCATACCCATTTTTCGTTTTCCCCATTTTCTTCGCAAACCCATTTTCTCCCCCACCGGCTCCGGCGTCGTGATCTCCTCTCTCCACCGTGCATCTCCCCCACCTTCACCTTCACCGCCGCCGACGAACCCGTCCATCAGCTCCCGCCAGAACGGTTCGGATTTTTCCTCCCTAACCAGTTTTCTCCCCCACCTGCACTGTGCGTCCTCTCCTCTCCCCACTGTCACTGTCGCCGACGACCACTTCCTTATGGCGTTCCCCCATAAGGTCCATAATCTTTCTTTTGGTTTTTGGGGTTTGGTGGCTCTGGATTTTTTCTGAATACTTGGGATGTTGATTTATACTTTTTTGTTCGTTGATTTGTTTTTGAATTTTGTGGGTGGATAAGTAAAATGGGTTTCAAAGCAGGATTTCTTTAAAGATTGGAATTTCATGTTGTAAAGAAAGTGGGGAAAAGAAGGACAGTGAAAAAGTTACGGATTTTATGTGGTTTTTTTTTTTTTTAATGTGATTTAATCTGCCAATAAGGGTTTTAGTTTGCGTCTATTGTATTGAACCCGCACCTTTACTACTAATGTAGTATTTGTTCTCCATATTCTTTGTAGATTGACTTATTATTTCAAAACTTGGTCTGATTTATTGGGATTTTAGGGAAGCGTTTGGATGACAAGGGCCTCCAGAAATCGGTCTTCGATTTGGAAAGTTAGTGATAAGCATCCAGGTTGAACTTCCATCTCCCATCTCCCTCCCTTTTTCTTTTCCGTGTTGTTGTTTTTTGTATTTGATATTTGTTTTTTGTTTTTATTATCAAGTGTATCTGTTGCCTGTTGGTATGGTGGCTTTTGGTAGGTTATAATGCGAGTGATTCAGATTCGGATGAACTGAAGGGTGATTCTTACGTAGAATTATCATCCTCCATATCGAAAACAATTAAATGTGAGTTGGCAACCCTATTGCTTTCAGCCTTGTTTTGCTTATTCTCTCGTTACCTTGTTCTTAAATGGTATGGCAAGAATTTATATTTACAAAAGAGACCATGGATTTATCTCCATTTCATCAACTGTCAATATGCTTTTCGTTTCTAGTTTGGTGAGAATCAATGTTGTGGATTCACATACAAATTTGTTTTATTTGGAGTAAGGCTTGGTTAAGATTTGATTAGCATTCTTAACCCCATATTTTAGTAAGTTGTTTTACCTTTTGTGATCTTACTATTATTAGTTTTGTATAGATTGACATGCTTACATTTCACTGCTTCTTGTTTAATTCATGTTAGTAGTGTCAACATTGAAGCTCCTCCCTTTCCCTAATTGTTCACTTGTAAAATGCAATCTTTGTTTTGTTTGCCTCTCTCTCTGTTCTTTCTTTTTTTTGGGGGTGGAGTTTCATTGCATTGGATCTTATACACAAGAATTTAGAGCCATGTTTCCTTTTATTCACTGATTTAGTCAAATGTTCTATTTATATTGTAGCGATCCCATTCAACTTATCATTTTCTAAATGAGATTGAATTGATGTATAAGAGAACCCCTGTTTATGGTAGAAAATACTGAGCAGTTATTGTGTAATCTGTCACTGCAATGAACATACATATAGAACAATGATTGTGAGATGGATGAGTTGCAAAAGATGAGTGGAATTATAAAACAAATGCTTTCATGTGAAAGTCTAGATAGCACGTGTAATATCCATAATAGTTAAGTGGTATTTAGGTCATTAGGTAAAAAAGAAAAAAAACAAAAAAAAAGACACATGATGGTGTGCTGCCTCACCCCCACCCCACTGCTTTTTTTAGACACGCCCCAATTCCCTTGTTGATAGGTTTAAAAGAAGAAGAAGAAGAAGAAGATAAGTTTGTTTATTTTGCCAACTTACGAATTTCTTTTGTTGCAGAATATGCGTTTCAGCCTCTTTGACCAAGTGATTGAGCCTGTTGGTTTGTTTGTATGGAGGCTCTCTTATTTTTAGCTAGTGCTTTTGTAAATGTTAAACGATTTTGAGTTTATAGTTGGCTGATTGTGGTGTACAGTTTTTTTTAGTGTTGAACAAGTTGAAATGATGTATAATTTTTGCAAGTTTAAATAGTTGGAATGTTTTATGTTTTTGCAAGTTTAAATAGTTGGAATGTTTATGTTTTTGCAAGTTGAAACAATTGGAATGATATATGGTTTTGGTAAGTTTGAACAGTTGGTAGCAACTTTTGTAATTGTAATTAATGTCCAGAGAAGTAGACAAATTATTGAAGCCATATTCTCTGGACAAATTATTTAAATCATATTACTTGTGGAAGCACTTTGCTCACGTATATGCCCAAGATTTTTGTTCAATATTATTCTTGTTGAAGTCCTTAAGCGGTGAAGATAGTTTCATTTTGAATGGCCATCCTTTTCATTGTTAATCTTCATGTTAGTTTCATTTTGAATGGCCATTCTTTTCATTGTTAATCTTCGAAACCTGAACTGAAGAGAGAAAGGTTGCAAATTTCTAGTTAATAAGAATTTGGATTTTTGTTTGGACTGTCGTTTGGATGGCTAGTCGTGTACTACATTGACTACTCAGTCTACTCAGATGTTAGGTAATATCAGCTAGGAAAGCTTTGGGTCAAAGATTGGTAAGCCATAGAACGTGTTTCTTTATTTGCAAAAATTGATTACCAACTTCACTTAGTGTTGCAAAAACATTGCTAGTAAATTTATTGCCCAATTCCAAATGATGTTGTTATTACCAAGGAAAAACATTGTTGTCATGGCACACAACCGTAAGGCAATTAACCACAACAATTCAAGAAATTATAATTATCTTCCAAAATATTAGGTTTACTTTAGATGCATTTCCAGCAAGTCCAGAGTATCTATATCAAATAAGTCTATTACTCAAAAAGCAACAAAAGAGAGCTCAGTCCTAGTAAGCCAACATGTTTGATTTCTACAGCGTAATTTTATTTGAAAATTCTGATAAAATTAATTCTAAATCCTGCATGCAGACAGTAATGGATGAAAAGAAATAATTTGTTTTAACTGTTGACTTGGAGAGTGAGTTCTGGGCTACAAGAAGCAGTAAAGAGGCCATTTTGGGAGGAAACATGTTACTGCCAATTGCAAATATCTACTTTAGCAATCATGCGAAAGTCAATGAAAGGATTAAACTGCAATCCAAATGTAATATAACCATCAATTTTAAGTGTATAATTAGCATAAAAGAAACACAACTCATCAAATAGAATGCGTATAGTTTCCGAAAGTTCCAACTTCTTTGTTTCCCAGTTATTTGGATCTTGGATAACCTACTCAGTAGTTAAATGTAACAATTAGACAATTTCAATAGGAATAACATATATATATATATATATATATATATGTTAGGGTGATTGAACTTGCACTACATACAAGCATTCACTTTATTAATAATTTAATATTGTTGAGCTTATTAGCGGAGACATTACTATCCATGCTAATAGTAGATGCGAATACAAAAGAAGTTAATATTAGCGTCAAATTTTTCAATGTGGGACTTTTTCAATGCCTATAAGTTTAGATAGAACTATACTATATTAATCACTTACACGTATAATATCTTTTTGATGTGCGACTCAAATCTTTCTACTCTTACACAAATATATTTAACCGTTCAAATCACCTTCTAACATCTATTACCTCCTGCAGCTAATCATTGTGGATTGTGTACTCCTAAATTGTATGAACGGTAGATTGCATAAATGATGTATTTTTTTTTTCTTTCTAATCAACGCAACGGAGGAGAATTGAGAAATTACAAGAAAATAAAAAAATAAAGACGACAGAGCTATTGCACGGTTGGTTGAGCAGTAAAAGTTACCTCTCAAATTTAATCAATTAAGGATCGGCAAATGTTGTTACTTTTTCTTTTATTCAGTTTGACTCAACGACATGATGTGGCATGGAGTCTACCACAATTGGCCACATTCAATTTGAGATTAATTTATTTTACATGTCTATTAGCCGTCCGTGTAGGTTTGAGAGTTTTTACCAAGATTACATTCATATACATATGAACAACGTTATTCTTTCTCAAAAGTCTAAGATAAAGGACTTGAGTTTACTTAAGTATATTAAATACTATTTTTCTTTATACTTTCTCAATTTTACGTGTCCATTGGCGGTGTAGGTCCAAGACTACTCATTTGTCCATTTTGTTTCCTGAGAGCCGTGAAGAAAAATATTGTTGCGTCTACGAACATTAACTGGCGGGTGTTGGTTCAGCATTTTTGTCATAAGTTTATGTCATTACATTTTTGTCAATTTGGTACAAATAATAAATAATAATAATAATAATAAATAAATAAATATATTATATATATATTTACTATTTAGCATGATGTAGCACGCGTGGTCCCCTCCACTAAAGGCTAAACTGCTTTATTTATTTATTTTATAGTTAGAACTTTATTGTCCTTTCTCTACTAAGATTATGTTTACTTTATTACAAGGATTTCTCTTATATAAATATATATAGCTTATAATGTGAATTATTAGCAAATCAGAGAATTGTTTCAAATAATCTGTAAAATTTTATCATTTTTAGGTTCATTTGAGATTGCAATTCAATAAGTCACAATTTTAAAAATAACATTTTTAAAATCGCTACTTTTTAAAATCATAAAAGTGTTTGATAAAACATGTTAAAAAATACATTTTAATTAAATATTTGTTATGCGAATTCATGATTTTTGTTTTAATTCGGACTTTTTCAAATAAGCACATCTTAGTCTACTTATTGAAATTGCTGATTTTTTTTCCTATTTTAAATTAAACGCTTTTTAAATCCAAATGTCAAACGCCTTACGTTTTGCGATATCTTTTAAAAAAACAAATTATTCTTACAAAATTACAATCTCAAATGCAGCCTCCAAGCTTGTTTTATCTTTTATCATTCTTACCAAGTGTTTTGCTACGTCATAGTTATTATTATTTCGTTTAAAAAATTCCTTCCCTTCGATTATTATTATTATTTTTTGTTGAAAGACCTGTTTTGATTGATTAAGTAAAGTAGGGTAGGTTATAATTAGAGGCAAACCAAGCTGCCTCCTCCTTCATTGGCGCTGCTCTGGGATCAATTCATGTAGAATATTAAAGCATTCCCACTTAAGTTTGTTTAATGGATTATATATATATATATATATATATATTGTGATTTGTGAGGAGTCCAAACACAACTGGCCGACCAACGGAATCCAAAACTCGCAAACCAATGACCAAACGTTAATGCTTAATTATAAGCAAGAAGATGCCGGTATTCGGTTAAAAATTAGGTGAGGATCATATATATATTATAATCAAGAAGATGCTTAATTATCTTAATAATCATATTAGGCTAGGCTTGCTAGAAACAATTCATCAAAGTACTGGTCACGTGCAATGCACCAAAACACTTTTCCATCCGTTTTAGAAAGCTTTTTTGTCAAACAATAATAATTTTACGATTCTAAATGCTGTCACACTTGGTATCTTGGATGTACAAATAAAACACTGCAATAAATTCTTTATACTACACTCTATCTTTTTAAAAAAAATATTAATTTTCAATTCTATTTTATTCATTTTTGCACTACTCACTGCCCCTCTTTGATCCATTTCTTCCAAACCCTAATTCCCCATAATTCTCCTCTTCCCTAATATGTGCACGTTGAATGAATTTTCGAAAACATACCCAAAAAAATCAGTTGCAGATATGATTCTTATCCAAATATAATATCCAAAACATAACAAAAAATTCGAGTAATTTCAAAAGTTATTCTTATATTACTTTTGTATCCATCTAAAATTGAGGTGGTTTTTAAAATTACCGTTTGATCAAAATTTAATAGTAATAAATTATAAACCTAATGGTGATTTTGAAAGTTATATACATTATTCTTGAAGAGACATAAGAAGAAGCTGTAGCATTATTCTAAAAATAGTGTCTGTGCCCCATTACTAAGCCGGAAAAATTTGGATGTCCATTGAGAACATGATCGTTGTATTGTCTCAATTACATTTATGTGCATGCCAGAACCATGAGACTAGCGTTAAAAAATATCCTAAAACCCTCCTATATATGCAGACTCACTATTTTGCTGGAAAAATAATAGCTCCAACAAAATAGTTAGCGTAATAGTGATTACTATTCACTAAACAAATACATAAAAAATGATTAAAAATTTGTTTCTTTTCTCTCCTTTTCTTTTCTTTTTCTCACCCATGCCTCTCTCATCCATTTTCTTTGCCTTTCTCACCCATTTTGCTTAGCGTCATTTTCTCTCCACGAGCGTATGTCTTCATTTCAAATCTCGCCATCACCGTCTGTCGGGTTCCACGTCGTAAAAAATTTCAAAAATATAATCGTCATGAAAATTACAAATTTTTAACAATATAAATTTTTTAAAATTATTTTAGTGAGGCGATGACTAACTTAAATGTTGAAGTTATATTCTTTGTCAGGGTGTGCATATTTTCACCAACAAGCTCTTGTGCTTATTTTATTTTCCTTTTACTTTATTATTATTTTGTAGGTACGGTGTTCATCCCATGGAAAAACCATTCCAACAAAATGAAGCAGTTGAGTTATATGATTCATCGTACAGGGAAAAGGAAGGTCTGTTGGAGTGATGGACCTGTGATAGACCATGGTGGCCAATACAGTCGAGAAAAGAGCAATACGCTCCACTACTTTTATTTATTTATTTATTTATTTTTATTATTATTATTTTTTCTTTTGTTTTTTTCCCGCCTAACAAACTTGACTTCCAAGCCACTACACGTAAACATGGAGACAGACATCTCAGTAGAATATATATTATATATGGCCTTAATTGGCTTTAGATAATAAAAAGAGATCGATCGATAGCATTGGATTCCGTCGGTGGATTGAATTTTAATTCTGGTGGACTCCAAATAAATCATACTCTTTTGGTATCATCACAAAGCTAGGCGCCTTCAAATCTTTAAATATTTCTTAATTAAACTCTATAGAAGAAGACGATGCCTAATAAATATAATATTTTAATTTAAATGAGGTGAATTAATAGCAATAAGGGTTTAGATTCGAGAACTTTGATTTTAAATTTCAATACTATTATTTACTCATTTTTTCAGAGTAAATTTACTCGAGAAGATAAGCTCTCGATCTATATGTCTAAATATATTATAAGCAAGAAGACGCCGGCCGATATTAGGTGAGAAATTAGGTGAGGATCATATCATAATGAAGAAGATGCTTGTGCATGTTAATTTGTGTTGAATGGCAATATTGTGATTTGTGAGGATTAATTATAATTGGCTGACCAACGGAATCCCAGAACTCACAAAGCAATGAACAGACATTAAATAATAAATAGTTGGATTATTATAAGCAAGAAGATGGTGATCGATATTTGGTGATTGATGGTATCATCGATATTCGGTGATGGATTATTATAAGCAATGAACAGACATTAAATAATAAATAGTTGGATTATTATAAGCAAGAAGATGGTGATCATATTATAATCAAGAAGATGGTTTTGTTTAAGTGAGAGTACTCCTGAAGTTCTTATTATAAGCAAGAAGATGCCGATCGATCGATAGTCTCTGAAAATCAGTTTCCTTTGATCATGTTTTATTCCTTTGATTCAATGAATGACAGAGATGATGGGGCGTGGAGTCCACCACATTCAATCTAATCTACCAAAGGAATCTAAAGCCATATCTTCTAATTACTATTTTATATAAACACAAATAGCGTGTTCCATTGAAATATTGTTTCATTGTCCCAAAATTCTGATAGGCTATTAAGGAAACTAATAATATTTGTCTCTTTACCTTAAAAATGAGGAAAAGGTTGAACACTCTTTGTATTTTTTAAGTGAAAACATGAAATATTTTGGGTTATTATTTTTCATGTTTATTTCTATCAATTATCACATGATTTCCTTAGTTAAAATTATAATTAAACCGATAGTTTTGAACATTTTATCATGCAAAACAGAACAATTGATGAGACTTGCACTTGAATGATTTTATTAAATAAAGATTGATTAAGATGCCTAATAAATAAACTTAGTTGTCAACTTTACCACTCGATGGTTCATCATTCTTACCTAACCCTTTTGCTTCTTCGATGGCCATGTATTAGGGTTTAGGCAGATGTGACTTTTATAATATAAACAAAATAATTAAATTCATATTTTTTTATAAGTTTAAATTTCTAAAGTAAATAGTGATTTAATATCGTATTGGAGTAGAAGTCATAAGTTTAAACTGTCTTCATAATTCACCTCCAATTTCAAAATAGAGAAAAAAAAAAAACCCCCCTTCGATTATCAGCCCTTTTTAAAAAAAGTCCAATGATGTTTGAAATGTGCTAAATTGGTCCTTCAAACTACCAAATGTCTCAAAAAGGTCACATATTTTATTATATTTCTATAATAGACTTATAGAAATATAAACGCTTAAAACGCTTTTAATTTTTTTTACTAAACGAGTATTTTTATTTTTTTCTTCAAAAAGCGACTTTTGAGTGTTAAGTTTTAAGCCTTCAAACGCAATCCCAAATAAGTCTAATTCAAATACAAGAAACATATTGATTGCAAGTTTGGATATAAAGCAGCACACATCCACATCATAATAATGCCATTAATGGCCTACCACCGAAAGAAAAGCAAACAAACAAAAAGCAAACCAAACATGAAAGAGAGAGAAATTTCATGGGCATTGCCTTAGAAAATGAGGAATGACAATCTACAAGTGCTCAACCAACATATATATCCTCGATCAATAATTGTACAAGTGGACGTGAAAATAATTATATTGTTCAAGCCTAAGAGGAAGAACAGTAATAACTATGACAAAATAATCGTCCAGGATATATGTTATGAGAGAAGTGCTACACTTTTTTTTTTTTTTTAAGAGTTGGTTTTCAAATTACGTGTTACCATTTCATGAGTAGGTGACACATTTTTGAAAATAATAAATTTTATAAGATGGTGACACATCATTTGAGAACCAACTTTTAAAAAATTATTAACGTGAGATATATAAACTATTATCAAATCAAATCACAGCCAACGCCTTAACAAGTCTGTGTATGCTTTAAACAAAATATTCTATTATTTCAAAGGCAATATCCACGTAGTTTCTTTCTTTCAGGTTTGGTTTGCCTTTTCCTTTATTTTTTGTCTTCTTTTTCCTTGTTATGGTGGTAGGCTTCTGTTCTGATAGTTATTCTTTCTTCATTTTCTCTGATGATGTGGATTCCACCACAACTGGCCGGCCTTATTTAATCCACCAAACCGAATCTAGAGCTATCTCTAAAGAGATTGCCTGATGGGTGAAAAAAAAAAGAAAAAAAGAAAAAGAAAAAGAAAAAGTGGACCGTATTGCATGGAATGGTAGATGGCACATTCTAAAGAGAAGTCAAGCTTTTTAAGTCCACTTCTTCCTTGTTAAAGCAAAAAGCAGCTTCCTCTCTGTTTTTGCTCTGCTACTTGCATTCCCCTTCCTTCATTTCCTTTGATTTCCAAACAAGAAAACATGGCTGAGATTGCAACCATTTTTATCTCTCCCTTCCTCCAAGCTTTTTTCGAAAGAATGGCATCTGGGGAGTTTGTTGACTTCTTTCGACGACAAAAACTCTCTGATACACTCATAAAGAAGTTGAAGACAACTTTTCTGACCCTCAATGCAGTGCTCGAAGACGCAGAAGAGTTGCAAGTTACGAAACCTCATGTGAAAGAGTGGCTTAATGAGCTGAAAGATGCGATCTATGATGCAGAGCACATCTTGGATGAGATTGCTACTGAAGCCTTGCGAGTTGGAAGCTCAATTTCAAACAACTGCAAGTAAGGTACGAAAGTTATCCATCTCTGCTTTTCGTAATTCATTTGTCCAACAAATAGAGCCAAAGATAAAAGAGATACTTGGCAGACTAGAATCTCTAGCACAACAAAAGGATCTTATAGGTCTTAAAGAAGGTTTTGGAGGGAAATCATCTGAAAGATTGCCCACAACTTCTTTGGTTGAAGAATCTGAAATTTGTGGTAGGGATGTTGACAAGGAGGCAATCATTAAAATGATACTCTCAGATGATGCACCTGGCAATGAGATAGGCGTGATTGCCATAGTTGGCATGGGAGGGATTGGCAAGACCACCCTTGCTCAGTTTGTATACAATGACAACAGGGTGAAGGAGCACTTTAATAACCTTGAAGCATGGGTTTGTGTTTCTGAAGAATTTGACGTGTTCAAGATAACAAAAACAATTTTGGAGGCAGTAACTTCGTCAACATGTGATATTAAGGATCTAAATCAACTTCAACTTAGACTAAGGGAGTGTTTAACGGGAAAGAAGTTTCTACTTGTTTTAGATGATGTATGGAATGAGACTTATGTTCAATGGGAGGCATTGTGTAAACCTTTCAAATATGGGGCACAAGGAAGTCAAGTCCTTGTAACAACACGTAGTGATCGTGTTGTATCAATTGCTAGAGCAATGTCTCATCGTCTAATGGAGTTACCAGAAGATGATTGCTGGTCACTATTTGTAAAACATGCATTCCATGATGGCAACTCTAATGCACGTGTTGAGTTGGAAGTTATAGGTAGAAAAATTATTGAAAAGTGCGGAGGCCTTCCATTAGCAGTCAAGACAATTGGTGCTTTATTAGGATCTAAACCAAATGATGAATGGGATAAGATATTGAAGAGTGAGTTATGGGATTTGCCAAGGATGAGATGGGTATTCTTCCCGCTCTAAAGTTAAGTTACAAATATCTCTCTTCACCTCTAAAGCAATGCTTTGCTTATTGTTCAATATTCCCAAAGGATTATGCTTTCAAAAAAGATCAATTAATCTTGTTATGGATGGCAGAAGGTTTTCTACAGCAACCCAAAAACAAAACAATGGAAGAAGTTGGTAATGAGTATTTCCTCACTCTAGAATCAAGATCATTATTCCAAAAATCAAGTGACGACAAGTCATGTTTTGTAATGCATGATCTCGTGAGCGATTTAGCAAAATCTATATCTGGACAATTTATTTCAAGGTTGGAGGATGGTTGTTCTCATGAGATAGTAAACAATACTCGCCACTTGTCCTATTTTTTCAAACAAGATTTTCATAGCTTGAAGAAGTTTGAGGCCCTTCACAAAGCTAAGAGGTTGCGCACTTTCCTACATTTAGATATGTCAGGTTATAATTGGCCTGGCCGCTACTTGAGTAAAAAAGTAGTACATGATTTACTTCCAACACTAAGATGCTTACGGGTGCTTTCTTTGTCAAAGTACTGCTTTACTGAATTGCCAGAGTCAATTGGCAAACTTAAACACCTACGTTATTTGGATCTCTCTTTCACTAAAGTTCAAAGATTGCCTGATTCTATATGCGAGTTGTGCAATTTGCAAACATTGAGATTATCACACTGTCGAAAGCTTGTTGTATTGCCGAGAGATATGTGGAAACTCATTAGTTTACGTCATCTTGATATTACTGAAACTGGCATAAAAGAGATGCCGATACATTTGGGTAGATTAAAATGCCTCCAGACATTGACTAAATTTGTCGTCGGCAAAGGTAGTGGGACTTCCATTGGAGAGTTAGGAAATTTTACAAATCTTCAGGGATCACTTTCTATATTGGGGCTCCAAAATGTTGAATCTCCTAGTGATGCTCTGAATGCAAGCTTGAAGGATAAAAAGGACCTCAAAGAATTGGTATTGGAATGGAATGTTGATATTAATTTTTCAGAAAGTCAGATAAGTGTACTAGATAATCTCCAGCCCCATACAAGCTTGAAAAGCCTCACTATTAGATACTACGGTGGTAAAAGTTTTTCAGATTGGGTAGGGCATCCTTCATTCTCTAATGTAGCATCTATTGAGCTAGAAGATTGTACGTATTGCAGCAAATTGCCACCCCTTGGGCAGCTACGCTCTCTTCAGAAACTCTGTGTTGTTGGGTTTAGTGAAGTTGTTACAGTGGGTCGTGAGTTTTTTGGTAGCGGTTCTTCTTCATCTAAGCCATTTGGTGCCCTCAAATTTCTTAAGTTCGAGAATATGACGAAGTGGGGGGAATGGAATTATTTTGGTGACGAAAATGAGGGTGTAGGCTTTCCTAAACTTGAAGAGCTTTATATTAGAAATTGCCATAAACTCACAGGAGGGTTGCCTGTCCATCTTCCTTCTTTAGCCATACTTCATATTGATGATTGTCGGCAACTGGTGGCTCCACTCCCAAGCACTCCTGCTTTACGTAATTTGAGTCTGGATGGTTGTAATGGGGTTTCGTTAAATGAATGGCCACCTGGAATGCAGAAGCTCGACATTGGAGGATTTGATGCACTAGATTATAATCTGATGGAGTCTTCAAGTTGTCAATGATGAATTCTTCAAGTTCTTCAAAAGGATGGTTCAGTTAAAATGATCCGTGATTGTCTCACTTGTGTCCCTTCCCAAGAATGTTCTTCCCTCTACATTAAAAACCCTTGACATTGGTTTTGAGAAGTTAGAGCTCCCAACAAACTTTGACTATTCATCCCTTGAAAACTGTCGTTGTTGTTGTGATTCTGTGAAGTCCATTCCATTAGATTTATTCCCAAATCTTTATGACATTATCTTTCGTGTAGCAATTTGAATCTCTTACAGTTCCAGAAAATTATGAACATGATTTAGTCACCTTGGAGATTCTTGAAATCCGTTATTGCCATAATTTTGTTTCTTTTCCAAAAGGAGGATTGCGTGCCCCAAACTCACAAGGTTTGTGGTTGAGGTTGTGTCAGTTTGAGATCACTTCCTGACAAAATGCACATACTCCTTCCGTCTCTTGATTTTGCAAATAGATATTGTCCAAAAGTTGAGTCGTTTCCTGAAGGGGTTGCCATCCAATCTGAAAACAATTGATCCTTTTCATATGGGATGTGGTTTGCAGAACCTCCTTTTCTTACAAATATTATAATCTGGCAAATCTGAAGTTGTGGAGTCTTTCCCAGAGGAGCAGTTGCTGCCCACCAGTGTGACCTTCCTTGATAATATGGGACTTCCAAATTTGAAATCTTTGGACAAGAAAAGGGCTTCAACACCTCAATGCTCTTACAAGATTGAGATCTATCTGAACTGCCCTAAGCTCAATTGTATGCCGGAACAGGGGCTGCCTCCCTCCCTTTCTATTCTAGAAATCAAAGAATGTCCTTTGTTGAAGAAAAAGTTGCAAAGTAAAAGGAAAAGAATGGCTCAAGATTGCTCACGTCGAACAGATATGGATTGATGACAAATTCATTGAATAAGCGAAAAGTCTGTTTAGTCCCCAATTTTGGTACGTGCACTTTTCAACCGCCTAATTTGTCTTATATGGTTTATTCTCTGGTATTAATATATCTTTTGCATTTGATTAATTCTTCTTTTGCTCCTTTAGCACGTGTATAAACTAAATAACAACTTAATTTTCTGTTTTTTTTAGTTAGTTTAGCTAGATATAGTTCAAGTTGTTAAGTTGGTTTACAGCTTCAGTTATTTGATTGTAAGCTCATATATTTTCTTTCTTCACATGTAAACACTACGAGAATGATTTGCAAATGGAACTTCTTCTTCTTTCTCCTTTCTCCTCTGTTCTGGATATTTCTCTGCTTTTTTTTTTTTTTTTTATTGCTCATACATAATCAAACCTAAAATTAACTATTTCCCAATCTGATTTGAAACAGAAACCGACTACTTGTTTTTGCATCCTTATAACTTCAAATCCATTTCCTAAACTTGGTACCGATTAAGCATACAAATATGTTGGCGAGATTGATAACTATTGGTGAACAACTTAAAAATTATCTACGTGAAAAGAAAGTCAT
Organism: Carpinus viminea; assembly: GCA_013348765.1. Lineage (NCBI taxonomy): Eukaryota > Viridiplantae > Streptophyta > Magnoliopsida > Fagales > Betulaceae > Carpinus > Carpinus viminea. The sequence goes on along the minus strand of CP054668.1, from coordinate 30,908,125 downwards.
CTAATAATACAAATTAAGTTGAATTTGCTTTAAAAGATCCATGAAAGGGTACATGAAACAAACGAAGCCTAGTTTGCTATTTTTAATGCATGCTTTTTAATTCTGTCAAAAACTCAAACATCAAAAAACCAGCTTAGCACTTGCATTAATTGTTTGATTGGATTCAACATTTACCTCTACGATAAACTAAGTTATCTTTATTTGCACGTTTGTAGGTTTTCCATTTCAATCTTTTATGCATGAATAGGTACTGAAAGATCAGTGGAACCTATGAACCTTGTAAAGTGTGGTACGAAATCAACAAAACGGGGAAATTTTGGTTTCTTTTTTTCTTTTCTTGGAAGTGTACGCTTTGAATTACCATTCAATACCTTTTCTCCTCAAAGCAGCTATAAGGAAAAGGTAATCAATGATAGAAAAGGATTTTCTTGTGGTTACTGCTTGATCATTGTTAAGGTGACTCACTTGATTTATGGTAAAATATGGCAGTTTTCCTGATATCTAGCTGGCATTGAACCAATTGGAAGCTAGAGCTGTTTAGATTTACGCTTTAATTATCAAATATTGAAAATGAGGCTGAAGTTGTTTTAGATGACAACATTTTCTATTGACTAAGAGGTGCGGGTAATTTTTTAATGGTATTATTTCTTTGTCTCAGTTACTATATATATATTTGTTTTGTTATGTCTCTTTGTATTTGTAGGCTAGAGTCCTGGAGAAAGGGCTGCAGGTGTGATTGAAAGTACTGGATATTGTGTTTTTGTGACAAATGCAGAATTGTATAGAGATTGATTGTTTGTGAAATGTAGAGGAGGTGTTTTTATGTTGGCTGTTTGTTTGTGTTGTTCATGCATGTGGAAAGTGAAAAACTATTTACTAGTGAAATATTTTGAGAAGGAGAACATTCTCTATGTCATGAATGATGTGTAAATAGCTTTCTCTTCTTCTTTCTCCTTATTGGCTTTGGAAATTTTATTTCAAGCAAAAGTTTAATCACTTTTACTTGTGACTAACGTTCAATAAATAGGTTCTAATTGGAAATTGATTTCTAGGAAACTAGACTTTTCATTTTCATAGTCTAATTGAAACTGAGTTGATTTAACTGTTATTTTTTGGTAATGATTGTCAAATTTTTCTGTTATATTCTTACAAATTTGTTTGACTTGAATTATTTTTTGTTTATTTCTGACAAATGGTAGCCCTATTTATCCATAACTATTGGATTGTATTTTATTTTGTGCATATATTATACATGATATCTAAAACTCAAATTGTTAATTTCTCTAAGATCCATGAATGTTATAGAAAAATGAAAGATTTGCTATTTTTTTCAGTGCCTTTATATTTGAGTGAAAAGCATTCTTTTTTGATTGAAACAGAGACTTGCATGATATTTTGATTGACTGTTAGCTTTGATAAAATAAAAGTTAGCTATTTCAAAATTTCTTGATCTAATGGATTTGTGTAGGTTTCCATTAATCTTTGCTTGTATTGGGTTTTGTTGTTTCTTTGTTGTGATTCAGATAGTATTTTTCTCATGAATGGGTCTGAATTCAGTGATTTGTCTCCTTGAAAGTTCAGAAGTTTTGATTTCTTTTCTTTTGTTGATTTGGAAGTGTGTTTGAATTACCATTCAGTATTTTTCTCCTAATTTGCTATAAGGAAAAAGGTAACCATGATATTTTTATTGTGGTACTGTACATGTGATCCTGTTAAGGGTGACTTGATTTATGGTAAAAATATGCAGTTTTCCTGATATCTAGCCGGCATTGAACAAATTGGATCTATGTTTTCTGATACCTTCAATTATCAAAATGTTGACTCTCAATGTTTGTTTTAGATGGTACATTTTTATTGACTGAATTGTTTATAATTTTTAATGGTTTGTTCTTTATCATTCGTATTTACATACATATATAAGAGTATCATTTATATCTTCTGTTAAATGATACAGGACATGTTTGGCAAAGGTTGATTTAAATCAATCATTTACTTGCATTTACAACTTGGTGATATATTTGATTTTTCTTTTCAGATTGATATATATGCTGTCAGAAAATTGTTAGTCTCATCTTTTGTGCTTGCTTCTAGTGATGGTTGATTGTACAAATCATTTTGAGTCATGTGTTTAGAATCATTTTACATTTGTATAATTGGAAATCTGTAAATGTCATGAAAAATGTGGAGTCCTTTGAGGCAGAAGGAGTTTGTCTTTCAGTCTTGTAATGTCCTTTCTTTCAAAATTAAATCTTTGGACAAGAATGCTTATTCTCTGAATCTTAGTCCTGAAAGATCTTGACTGTTAGCTCATCAACATAACAAGGTTATGCCTTTTTCTATTCAAAAATTGGCTGTCCTTTTGTTGAAGAAGAGAGTGGCAAATGAAAAAGGAAAAAGAACATTTGCTTTACAATATGTGGAGTCAAGTTGGCTTTAATTATTCCACATATTTGTTTTGATTTTCTATGATGTCCTGTATTTGATTTTAATGTACATTTTTTTGCTCTTTTGTTTGTTTGTTTTGTTTGTTGCTCCTCCACAATTTTTACATGGGAAAGGTAATTATGACAATGAAAAGTGGCACTTCTATCAAAATGTTGAGATAGATAGGTGTTAGGCTCAAATTGATTATGGCCTGTCTAAGGTTTTCTTAAATTTGGGCCGTTTGGGGTTTTCCGCATATAATAATATTGAGGCAAGGTGCATGAATTGCTTCTCTCTCAAATTACCACACTAGTTGTTTGAACTTCACCTTCATTATGGTTCTAAAACTCAGAATTGGATCATAGAATTGCTTCTCTCTCAAAACAGATTTTATTGCACTTTGCTTCATGAAAAGAGGAACTTAGAGATAAATTAGAATGGCCAAGCTGTTGTGTTCATGGTATTGAGTTTTTGCCCCGTTTTTCAATATGGAATCATTGGCACTTGCTTGTGGTACATAATGCTATTGTTGTACCAGTAGTTATGGGGCATGTGAAGATAGTTGTTACCTTACTTATAATTCTGTAACATGTTTTTATAATGCTTGATTTGAAGTTGTATGTTCTGTCATGAGTGGAACGAAAATTAATTTTTTATTATATTTTATTTTATTTTTAGTTGACATTTTAAGTTTGCCTCATGCAAAATCTTAGAAACTATTGTTCATGAACTACCATCGTTTTATTTGCCCCATGAACTACCAAGCGTTCGACCATCAAACTACCTACCCGTAGTCAATAGGCCCCTTCCGTCAGTCAGCTCCGTTTAAACCCACAGTCAACGTTACTGTTCACATCACTGTTCACGTGTTCACATTACTGTTCACGTTACTGTTCACTGATTAGAACGTTGACCGTGAGTTTCAACGGAGTTGACTGACGGAAGGAGGCTGTTGGCTAGGGTTAGGTAGTTTGAGGGGGTCAGGGGTTGCACTTGGTAGTTTATGGGGACAAATGGCCAACGCATGGTAGTTCATGGGGGCTAGAGGTAGTTTCCCCAAAATCTTATTATTTGCAGTATGTTCACAAGTACACAGACTACCAAGGAACACGTGAATGTGTAGGGTGTAACATGTAAAATAGGCTTCTCTTCTTCTTCTTTTTATTTATTTTTTAAAATTTTTTAAGCAAACTAAAAATGATCTTGCACGAGTCATTTGGTATAGACCTCCTAAAAGACTATGTTTTTATAATTTTTGTATGATTAGATGACTGTTTTAGAGAGTTCTAGTGCCTTTTCATTTAGGGATTTTCTTTCCCTTATAGATTTTAGATTGTAAATTTAGGTGGAGTTTGTGTACACCTTCTGTTTACTTGATTTTTCTATATTTCTTGTTCAAAATATCCTTAATTTATTATTAGAAAAGGCTTTTTTTTAAATAAAATTTATTCAGGAGGATTCTTAATAAAAATGTGAACTGCATCTAAAGTAACAAGTTGCTGCATTTATATTTTTGCAGACATATCTTCCAAGTGAAACACCGGGGCCACTGCTAAAGTGCAGAGAAGAAGAATGTGTGGACTTGAGAGGAGAGGGAATTGGAGAGCTTCAGGACTGGTATAGGGTCTATGACAAGAAATAAGTTGTATTAGCTTTCCATTTTAATTTCTTTCTTTATGTGAGTTGGGCTTCTTCTTCTTTTTTCTTTTTTTTTGTCTTTGTGTTTATATTCCCTGTCAAAAGGTTGTAAATTGTCAACTAATTAAAATAATGGTATGGAGGGGATCTTTTGTGCTGTGATGGATGTGCACATACTTTTCACTTAGGTTAGTTTTTTTGGTGTTTGAAGAAGTTGTGTATTTCAAGATTGGAAAGATAAACTTTGCTGTTGAGAACCATTGCCATTGATGCCAACACACTTGTGAGTCCCACTCATTTTTGACACAAGCAAAGTGCCAACACACACTCTATGTGGACACGTGTGGGCTAACACCCATAAATAGAGAAAGGAAGGGGAGGAGAATGGGCTTCTTCTTGATTGGATTTTTCTTCTCCCTTTCTCAGGTTCTTTCTCTGGAATGGTCTCTGTAAGCTGGTTCTTGAGAGAATCAGTGACCATTCTCTTCATCTTCTTTCTCACTCCAAAGAATATGCATACTAACTTAAGCATCGGAGTGTCTTCGGCTCTGGCCGAGGACCCTTTGACACCTTCTATCTTTTACAGGCACACAATTCTCACACCAGGGCCCCATTTCAGCTCAGCTGGACAATGACTTTTGAGGTAGCTTGTTCTAACCCAAAAATTGCCCAACAATGCCAAACCTCATGAGCATAGGTCATATGGCTATTTATCTTTTTATGATGCTTAGCCATCAGCAGGTGCATTATTAAGCAATCAAAGGCAATTTCTATGAATTGAGAGATGGCTTAACATAATTCTGTATTTTTTTTTTCTTCGAGAAAGGATTTACAGCAAGCAACTCCATTGGAGCATAAAGGCTAGCTACCAAAGGAGAACAATAATCTCACCCTGCATCCACTTGAAAAAAAAAAAAAAAAAAAAAAAAAAATTGCACTAGAATCATGTGTGTCCAGTTTGCTGCTCTTCTCATGTCTTCCACATTTATTTATTGTATCTTGGGTTTCTCATTCATTTCCTAAAGTCATTGACTCTAGAAAGTAGTTGTTGGAAAGACGAATCTCATTGGGCTTATGCTACCATGTGTTAACAAAAATTGAATCTAATAAAGCCAAAGACACATTTCACATTTTGAGCATCATTTCATACTAATAGAATAAACAATTGGGCTTGGCTCATTAACTATATTTGGGAGACTAGAAAGAATTCAAAAGTCAAAACTTGTCGGGACATTCTTAACTTATTGCCATATGAATTGCTTATCTATTTATCTCTTTGTCCTGTCATCTATCTATACATGGATGAACACTTATTTTCTTTACATGTACATTGTGTTTTGAATCGCAATTATATGTATCGTAACTTCTTTTTTTTTTTGCTTTATCTTTTTAACAAAATAAATTTGGCAAAACCATTAGGATTATAATATCGATCTAATAATAATAATAATAATAAAAACCAGTTGTATGCTCTTTGGTTTATTGTAACTGTTCTTGTGAATGGACAATATTTCTTATTCTTCTAATTGATCATTGTGTAGTGGACAGAAGTTGGGTTAATTTTGTTAGTCAACTTGCTTCAGTTTGGTTGAGTTGCATTTATGATGTTTATTATTTGGGTCAATTGCTGAGTCTGTTCCTCTACTGATGATTTCCAGTGGTACTCGGTACTGTAAATATTGCCAGAATGTCCTCCAAAAAGAAAAATGTGCAGAGCATGATGTTAATGTTGTGTCAAGTGATGCATTCTTACTATCAAAACTCCAGATTTTGACTTTAGTGGATGTGAATACTACAATCATTATTCTCGCCATCAATAGTTATGTCTAATCATTGGAAGTGTAGGATGTCTAATTACAGCCAGCACTAAACCAATTGCAAGCTACTAGTTCTGATACCTTCAAATCAAACTGTTGAGATGAGACATTGAATTATAATCTGTTGACTTGCTGGTATGTTATCAATGGCGTTTCCTTTAATGGTGACATTTTCTATTGACTAATCTGCAGGTAATTTTTTTAATGGTGATTATTTTCTTTATCAGTAGTTCACATATATATCTATATATATATATATATATGAATATTGATTATGTCTCTTTGTATTGTAGGCTAGAGTCCCTGGAGACACCAGGCTGCAAGGCGTGATTGAAAGTACTGGGATATTGTGTGTTTGTGGCAAATGCAGAGGAGGTGTTTTTATGTTGGCTGTAGGTTGTTATCTGTTGTTCGAGCTGCATGTGGAAAGTGCAAAAACTATTTACTAGCGTATATTTTCTTGGAGAAGGAGAACATTATTTCTACTGTCATGAATGCATGTGTAAATGCTTCGTTGGACTGCTAGAAGAGTTTATCTGAAATTCTATGGTTGTTCCTCTTCAAAGAAATCTACTGCATCATTCTGAATTGCAGAGGTTTGTTTTGCATCGTGGTTGTTATGTTATAAAGTTCATCAGCATATATATGTTCTTTGTTTTTGTTTAACATGTGGTTGAAGGAGGAGGGTTTTGTGGACATGGTGAGAGGCTGGTGGGATTCGTACAATTTTCAAGGCAATCCGAGTTTTATTCTTGCTAAGAAACTTGGGGCTCTTAAGGGGGACATCATTAATTGGAACAAAACAGTTTTTGGCAATGTTGGTGTGCTTATCAAGGAGAGATCGGATGAATTAAAGGCCTTAGAATCTGCTGCAGAAAGGGGGGGTTTAAATGAGGAAGAAAGGGAGAGGAAAAGGCAACTTTGTAGGGACTTGGAGAGAGCTCTTTTACAAGAAGAAATCAGCTGGAGGCAAAAATCCAGAATTAAGTGGCTCAAGGAGGGTGATAAGTGTACAAAATTCTTTCACTCGATGGCCAATTCCAATAAGAGGTATAATACTATTGATTCGATCCGCATCGATGGTGTTATGTCCTCCGATCCGGAAGCCATTAGAGAGCATGCAATTAATTATTTTGAGTCTATGTTTGCTGAAAGTATGTCTTGGAGGCCTAAGTTGGATGATTTGGATTTTGAGTCCTTATCTGAAGATGAAGCTGCTTCCCTTGAAGCCCTCTTTCTGGAAAAGGAAGTGAAAGATGTGATTTTTGGTATGGATGGGGATAAAGCTCCTGGTCCGGATGGTTTCTCTTTGGCTTTTTTTCAAGCTTGTTGGGAGGTGATAAAAAAAGACATCATGGCAGTTTTTGCTGATTTTCATGCCCGCGGCAAGTTTGAGAAGAGTTTGAACTCCACCTTTATTTCCCTAATTCCTAAAGTGCCTGGGGCAGCGGAGTTCAAGGATTTCCGCCCCATTAGTCTTGTAAGTGGGATTTACAAGATTATCTCCAAGGTCTTGGCTAATAGATTGAGGTTGGTGTTGAGCAGGATCATTTCTACTCCTCAGAATGCCTTTGTGAAGGGCAGACAAATATTAGATTCTGTGCTTATTTCTAGTGAATGTTTGGACTTCCGTCTCAAGTCGAGACCGGCTCGTGCAAGCTAGATATGGAGAAGGCTTATGATCATGTCATTGGGACTTCTTGTTATATATGCTTAGGAGATGTGGTTTTGGGCAGAAATGGTGTTCTGGATTGCTTTGCATCTCACGGCCTCATTTTCGGTGTTGATTAATGGTTGGCGGCGGGCTTCTTCTTCAACAGAGGGTGAGGCAAGTGACCCCTCTCCTCTTGTGATTGTTATGGAAGCTTTTAGTAGAATGGTTAAGGCCTCGGTGGAGCATGGTCTTTTCTCAGATTTGTGGTGGGTGGTAGGGGAGTAAGCATGTTCATGTTTCACCTTCTATTCGCATGATGACACCTTGATATTTTTTTCGGGCTTCTTGCAAACCATTAGTAATTTGCTTATTTGCTTTGAGGTAGTTTCGGGCTCAAGGTCAATTTAGCTCATCGGTTACAGTGCCGGTTGGCGGGTGAGTGATATTGATGAGTTGGCGGAGACTTTGGGCTGAGATTGGTTCTTTGCCTATTACTTACTTGGGTATGCCTTTGGGGCTCGTTTCAAAGACAAAGGCGTGTTGGAATGGGGTGGTGGAAAAGTCGGTGAGAACTCTTGCTAGTTGGAAGAGGTCTTATCTTTCTAAGGGAGGTCGGATTGCTCTTATTAAAAGTACTTTGTCCAATCTCCCTACTTATCTCCTTTCCTTGATGCCTATTCCGGCAGCGGTTGCTAAACGATTGAGTATCAATGTGACTTCCTTTGGGGAGGTATGGGTGAGGAATTCAAATTCCATCTTGTTAATTGGCGGAAAGTTTGCTCTCCTCTTCGAGAAGGGGGTCTAGGTATTCGCAATTTGAGATGCTTTAACCGCGCCTTACTTGGTAAGTGGTTATGGAGGTATGCTAATGAACCTGGAGCATGGTGGAGAAAAGTAGTGGAGGCAAAGTATGGGTCGGAGAGAGGGGGATGGCGATCCAAAGTTGGATCAAGTCCTCATGGGAGGGGCTTGTGGAAGTATATAAGTAAGGAATGGCGGCATTTTTCTTATCATACTAGACTCATTCCAGGTGATGGGTCCAGAATCAGTTTTTGGGGGGAGGCTTGGTGTGACAATGTGCCTCTTTTGGAGGTTTATCCAGGGTTATATAGCCTGGCCAGCAGCAAGGAGGCGTCCATAGCGGACAATTTTGATTTGGTGAGTGGCTCCCGTCAGTGGAATATCAGTTTTGTGAGATCTTTGAATGACTGGGAAGTGGATGAATTGGCATCTCTTTATAGTCTCCTGTATTCATATAATTTGGGTGATGGAGCTGACAAAATTTGGTGGGTGCCGAATAAAAAGGGAAAGTTTGAGGTGAAGTCGTTCTATTCCATTCTAAATTCTTCTATCAGCTTCCCCTTCCCTTGGAAGAGTATTTGGCGTACTAAAGCTCCACCGAGGGTGGCCTTTTTTGTGTGGTCGGCTGCTCTTGGCAAAATTCTCACTTTGGACAATTTGAAGAGGAGAAATATTGTTGTGGTCAACAGATGTGGGATGTGCAAGAAGGATGAGGAATCTATTGATCACTTGCTTCTTCATTGTGAGAGAGCACAACTTCTATGGAATGCCTTTTTCTGCCGTTTCGGCTTGGCTTGGGTTATGCCCGGGTGGTGGATCTTTTACATTGTTGGTGGTCGATAGGCGTCTGCCAGCGATCTTTGTGGTTTGGAAGATGGTTCCGCTTTGCATTATGTGGTGCCTATGGGTGGAAAGGAATGAGAGATTTTTTGAGGACTCCGAAAGAAGCTCAGAAGATCTTTTACATTTCTTCTTTAATACTCTCTTCACATGGGCAGCGCAGCTAGCCCCTCTGTGATTACTTTCTCTAGTTTCTTTATCTCTTCTCTAGCCCTCTTAGGCGTTCTCTTGTATACTTCACATGTACTAAGGGTTGCGCCCTCTGCGCTCTTTTTTAATAAATCATTACTTATCAAATGTGACGTTTTGGCTGTTTCATGAATTACAGGACAATGGGAATTTGATGCAACTGAGTATTGATATGTTGGATTTTCTTTTCTGAGTAGTGATATTATGTTGTGGGCAGAAATTGTTGGTCTCATCTCTTGTGCTTGCTGCAATTGCCAGGTAAATTTGTTTCTGCTTGAGATTTATTTTATTTACTTTTACTGAGCATGTGAGCCAGTCAGAGTCAGAAACTCATGTTGATTGGGCATCATATATAAGTGTTTCAAATCATTGGGTGGTTGACAGATTTTCAATCGTTGTTGATCTTGATGCTTCCATAGGCCATAATTTCATAAGAAACTTTGGCCCTTGCACAATTATTTTATGTTACCAGGTACTTCATAGTCGGTAGACTTTTCATTTGCTTTTCATTTTCACTTCTTGAAACTCAAAATCAAGCAATACCTCCTGAGACTGGTACCTTTTGCTCTTTTTGCTTACAAGAGTCCCCAACTTCACCAATTTAAGATGTGGCCCCACCGCTAACACATTTTTCATAGCAAACTACAATATGAAATTGAGGTGTTACATAATGTAATACTTTGACGTCCTCTTATAAAATTACCGATTAAGGCTATGTCGGTTGTAGATTGCCGTCTCTCATTTTCAAAGGCAATGCCCATCAAAATTTCCCTTTTTTTTTTAATTTTTTTTTATTTTTTTATTCATTCTATCGTGAATCCAAAGCCATCTCTATTCTCTCCTAGTTACTTAAAAATGATCTACGCAAAAAGAAAATCATTTAATAACGCAAATTAAGTTGAATTTGCTGTTTTTAATGCATGCCTTTATTTGTGTCAAAACGCATCTGCAGCCGATTAGAAACCAGCTTAGCACTAGCAAGGTGTGATTGGAAGTGTTGAAAAGTTGGCTCATATTAGTCAACAAGGAAAGATATTTCCTTTGATTTCTTTGATTTTAGTGACATGGTGTGGATTCCTGGCCTCTTTGGATTGTCCTTTATAGTAATAGTAAAGAGAGAGTTTAGGAAATATTTAAAGCTTTAGGACCTATTTGTGATTATACCGAAGACTTGACTCAAGAAGCACCCTCTTCTTTTATTTATTTGATTTAGTGAGGTGGTGTGGAGTCCACCGCAATTGGCCGTATTCAATCCCCCGACAGAATCCAAAGAATATCTCTATACATTACCTGAAAGACAAGGCCCCGGGTGGGTCCATCAATTGCTTTTATTTTGTCTTATTTTTCCTTCTTTTGGTGGTAGGCTTATGATAGTTATTCTTTCTTCTTTTTCTTTGATGATGTGGATTCCACCACAACTGGCCGGCCTTATTCAATCCACCAAACGGAATCCAAGCTATCTCTAAAGAGATTGCCGGTGGGTGAAAATCCAAAATCACCCACATAGTGGAAAAATCAAATGGTGTGCTCTTTTAGTTTTAATTATAAGGCATTAATAATTCAAAGTAATTGGCCGGAGCTTCAAATTTATACTCTTTCGGGTATGTTCAAATCAAGAAGATTGTTTTTCTTGTTTATTTCCATCAATTATAACATAGCACACTTCACCCTTGTACTCTATAACACCATTGTAACACATTTATGGACAAGCCAATATAAGTAAAAGAGAAATGTTACAGTTCCTCGTGTAATTCTCATGATGTTTTCATGATTTTACATAGATATTATTTTTTAAAAAGTATCTTTAGAAAGTAAGAATAAGTTTCTTATTTTATTTTTTATTTAAAAAAAAAACAATATTCATTTCAATAGGGTTCGGGAAATGTTCAAAGAATTCAGGAAATGGAGCTAATAAAAACACAATCTTTAAAAATGTAGTTTAAGCTTTGTTATGATCCTGTGTCTCGTCGTCTTCGCATTTCCCGTCATGTAGTTTTTTGGGAGCATCGACCATTCCATGAGATTGGCAAATTCAATATGCCATCCTTTCCTCCTTTACTACCCTCCTTGAGATTCCTCTTTCTCCAACTCCAACTAGCAATGTCTTGCCGAGTCACTCCCGCTTGAACATCGGTCATTTGATGAGTCATTCCCACTTGAACATCGGTCATCGATGCCCTTGGCCACCGCTGCGTCCCCGATTCTGTTTCATCAGGATCCATGCACTCCACCACCACGACCTTCGTTGATCCACCCGGTAAGATCTCTCCCATCCCATTTACAGGATTTTCATTGCTTTCATGCCTTAGCTACCTTGCATGAGCCTCACTCTTTTCGTGAGGCCTCCATTAACCCTCTTTGGCAGAGGAACTTGATGCTTTACACAAGAACAATACGTGGGATATGGTTGACTTGCCTCCGGAAAGTCCGTGGTAGGGTGTAAGTGGGTTTACAAAATCAAGACTTGTTCTCGATGGTATCGTTGATAGATATAAGGCTCGACTTGTGGCGGAGGTTTTACTCGAGAATACGGTGTGGATTATGAGGAGACTTTTGCTCCAGTTGCTCGTCTCACTTTTGTGCGTGCTTTCTGGCTGTTGCAGCCTCTCGACATTGGTCACTTTGTCAAATGGATGTCAAAAATGCCTTCCTTAATGGTGATTTAAGTGAAGAAGTCTATATGCAGCTACCTCTGGTTTATCTCATTCTACAAACAAGGTTTGTCGTCTCCCGAGCTCTATATGGACTTAAGCAGGCCCCTCGAGCATGGTTTGCTAAGTTTAGCACCACTATCTCTCGCCTTGGTTATTCCATCAGCTCTTATGATTCAGCATTGTTTATTCGCCGCACAGACCGTGGTACCATACTTCTTCTACTATATGTTGATGACATGATCATCTTGGAGATGATATTATGGTATTCGTGAACTTAAACAGTTTCTCAGTCAGCACTTTGAGATGAAAGATCTTGGCCCTCTCAACTATTTTCTTGGTCTTGAGATCTCCTCTTCTTCTGATGGTTATTATTTGACACAGGCCAAGTATATCTCTGATCTGCTTTCTCGGGCCAATCTCACCGATAGTAAGATTAGCCGACACACCGGTGAGCTCAATACTCGTCTCACTCCTCATGATGGTGAGCCTCTTCGCGATTTTACCTTATATCGGCATTTAGTCGGTAGTCTTGTCTACCTTACTGTCACTCGACCTGATATCTCGTATGCTGTCCATCAAGTGAGTCAATTTATGGCTGCTCCTCGCTCCACTCATTTCTCAGCTGTCCTCCGCATCCTTCGGTACTTGAAGGGGACATTATTTCATGGGCTCTATTTCTCCTCTCGCTCCTCTTCACCGCATGCTTATCGATGTTGATTGGCGGGTGATCCAACGGATCGTCGCTCTACTCGTTATGCTTCCTACTTGGCACCTCACTTATCTCTTGGCGAAGTAAGAAACAAACTGTTGTTGCTCGATCTAGCACTGAGGCAGAATATCGTGCTCTAGCTGACACTACCGCGGAGCTTCTTTGGTTGCGATGGCTGTTGCAGGATATGGGTGTCTCTAATTCTTCTGCTACTCCTTTATATTGTGACAATAGGAGTGCTATTCAGATTGCTCATAATGATGTTTTTCATGAACGGACCAAACATATTGAGATTGATTGTCATTTGGTACGTCATCATCTTCTTCAGGGCTCACTACAGCTTCATTCTGTCACGTCTCGTGATCAGCTTGCGGATATCTTTACAAAGTCACATCCTCCAGGGCGGTTTCGTGATCTTGTGTCCAAACTCAAGTTGGTCTCTAGAACTCCACCTTGAGCTTGAGGGGGGCTATTAGAGTTTATGCAGTAGTGTCTTACTAGTATTTGTGTTCTATATGATGTCTATATTATTAGCCTATATATAGGCCCCTTATGTACATCATTCAGTGTGATTCAATATATATAACCTTATTCTCAACATAAAAAAAAAAAACAATATTCATTTCAATAGGGTTCGGGAAATGTTCAAAGAATTCAGGAAATGGAGCTAATAAAAACACAATCTTTAAAAATGTAGTTTAAGCTTTGGTAAAATTGCAATTAAGCCTTTAACATCATATGTTTTTCAAAACCGTATCATTTGCCTGTGGTGGGAAAACAACAATATTTTCATCGGTGAATTTTAATCAAAATGTGTATCAATTAGTCTAATGATAAAATTTATTTTCATTATATGGAAGATTTGAGATGAAATCGCTTTCACATTAAGGGTGCAAGATTTAAAGAGGAGAGAGAGCCTCTAGACGGCACATTCTACATAGAAGTCAAGTTTTTTAAGTTCACATTTTTCCTCGTTAAAGCCAAAACGCAGGTTGTTCTCTGCTTTTGCTCTGCTACTTGCATTCCCCTTCCTTCATTTCCTTTGATTTCCAAACAAGAAAACATGGCGGCTGAGATTGCAACCATTTTTATCTCTCCCTTCCTCCAAGCTTTTTTCGAAAGAATGGCATCTGGAGAGTTTATTGATTTCTTTCGACGACAAAAACTCTCCGATGGACTCCTCAAGAAGTTGAAGACAACTTTTCTGACCCTCAATGCGGTGCTCAAAGACGCAGAAGGGTTGCAAGTTACGAAACCTGATGTGAAAGAGTGGCTTAATGAGCTGAAAGATGCAATCTATGATGCAGAGGACGTCTTGGATGAGATTGCTACTAAAGCCTTGCAAAGCGAGTTGGATGCTCCATTTCAAACCTATGCAAGCAAGGTACGAAAGTTATCCATCTCTGCTTTTCGCAATTCATTTGTCCAACAAATAGAGCCAAAGATAAAAGAGATACTTGGCAGACTAGAATCTCTAGCACAACAAAAGGATCTTATAGGTCTTAAAGAAGGTTTTGGAGGGAAATCATCTGAAAGATTGCCCACAACTTCTTTGGTTGAAGAATCTGAAATTTGTGGTAGGGATGTTGACAAGGAGGCAATCATTAAAATGATACTCTCAGATGATGCACGTGGCAATGAGATGGGCGTGATTGCTATAGTTGGCATGGGAGGGATTGGCAAGACCACCCTTGCTCAGTTTGTATACAATGACAATAGGGTGAAGGAGCACTTTAATAACCTTGAAGCCTGGGTTTATGTTTCTGAAGAATTTGACGTGGTCAAGATAACAAAAACAATTCTGGAGGCAATAACTTCGTCAACTTGTAATATTAAGGATCTAAATCAACTTCAACTTAGACTAAAGGAGCGTTTAACAGGAAAGAAGTTTCTACTTGTTTTAGATGATATTTGGAATGAGATTCCTATTCAATGGGAGGCATTGTGTAAACCTTTCAAATATGGGGCACAAGGAAGTAAGGTCCTTGTAACAACACGTAGTGATCGTGTTGTATCAATTGCTAGAGCAATGTCTCATCATCTAACTGAGTTACCAAAAGAAGATTGCTGGTCACTATTTGCAAAACATGCATTCCATGATGGTAACTCTAATGCACATGAGTTGGAAGTTATAGGTAGAAAATCATTGAAAAGTGCGAGGCCTTCCATTAGCAGTCAAGACAATTGGTGCTTTATTAGGATCTAAACCGATGATGAATGGGATAAGATATTGAAGAGTGAGTTATGGATTTGCCAATTGATGAGATGGGTATTCTTCCGCTCTAAAGTTAAGTTACAAATATCTCTCTTCACCTCTAAAGCAATGCTTTGCTTATTGTTCAATATTTCCAAAGGATTATGCTTTCAAAAAAGATCAATTAATCTTGTTATGGATGGCAGAAGGTTTCCTACCACAACCTAAACACAAAACAATGGAAGAATTTGGGAATGAGTATTTTCTCACTCTAGAATCAAGATCATTATTCCAAAAATCAAGTGACAACAAGCAATGTTTTGTAATGCATGATCTTGTGAACGATTTGGCAAAATCTGTATCTGGAGAATTTATTTTAAGGTTGGAGGGTGATTGCTCTCACGAGATTGTAAACAATACTCGCCACGTGTCCTATTTTTCCAAACGGAATTTTCATAGCTTGAAGAAGTTTGAGACCCTTCACAAGGCTAAGAGGTTGCGCACTTTCTTACATTTAGATATATCAAGTCCTGATTGGTATTACTTCTACTTGAGTCAAAAAGTAGTACATGATTTACTGCCAAAACTAAGATGCTTATGGCTGCTTTCTCTATCCAAGTATCATAACATTACTGAATTGCCAGATTCAATTGGTAAACTTATACACCTACGTTACTTGGATCTCTCTTTCACTAAAGTTCAAAGACTGCCTGATTCTATATGTCAGTTATGTAATTTGCAAACATTGAGACTATCGCAATGTAAAATGCTTGTTGTATTGCCCAGAGATATGTGGAAACTCGTTAGTTTACGTCATCTTGATATTACCAAAACTAGCATTAAAAAGATGCCGATACATTTGGGTAGATTAAAATACCTACAGACATTGACTAAATTTATCGTCGGCAAAGTTAGTGGGGCTTGCATTGGAGAGTTGGGGAAACTTGTAAATCTTGGGGGATCACTTGCCATTTTGGAGCTCCAAAATGTTGAATCTCCCACTGATGCTCTAAATGCAAGCTTGAAGGAAAAATCACCTAGAAGAGTTGGTATTAGAATGGAATGTTGAAACTCATGTTCAAGAAAGTCAGAGAATTGTACTTGATGGGCTCCACCCCATACAAATTTGAAAAGCCTCACTATCAAATACTACGGTGGTAAAATCTTTCAGATTGGATAGGGCATCCTTCATTCTCTAAACTAGCATCTCTTCATCTACAAAATTGTAACTATTGCAGTAGTTTGCCACCCCTTGGACAGTTACCTCTCTTCAGAACTCTCTGTTGTTGGGTTTAGTGAAGTTGTTACAGTGGGTCGTGAGTTTTGGTAGCAGTTCTTCTTCATTTAAGCCATTTGGGGCCCTTAAAGTTCTTAGGTTCGTGGATATGAAGAAGTGGGAAAATTGGATTTGTATTGGTGACGAAAATGAGGGCGTAAGTTTTCCTCAACTTGAAAATCTTGATATTATACGGTGCCCTAAGCTAACTGGAGGGTTGCCCGCCCATCTTCCTTCTTTAGCCAAGCTTTATATTTATAAATGTCAGCAATTGGTGGCTTCACTCCCAAGGACGCCTGCTTTACGTGATTTGTGGGTGGGCGGTTGTAAAGAGGTTTTGTTTGATGAATTGCCAGCTGGAATGCAGAAGCTCAATATTGAAAGAATTGAATCCCAACCGAAGGGATTGATAGACTCCAATGGCAGTCTTCAAGAGTTGGAGATCGATGGGTGTTCTTCACTTATGTTCCTTCCAAAGGATGGCCTTCCCTCTACATTAAAAACCCTCCGCATCAGTGATTGTGGCTCACTTGTGTCCTTTCCCGAGGGAATGATAAAATCCAACGACGGTCTTCAAGAGTTGGCGATCACTCTTTGACTATTCATCCCTTGAAAAACTGTCATTGTGGCATTGTGATTCTGTGAAGTCCATTCCATTAGATTTATTCCCAAATCTTTATCACATCAAAATCTCTTTGTGTAGCAATTTGGAATCTCTTACAGTTCCAGGAAATTATGAACATGATTTAGTCACCTTGGAGATTCGTATCAGTTATTGCGATAATTTTGTTTCTTTTCCAAAAGGAGGATTGCGTGCCCCCCAACTCACAGGGTTTGTGGTTGAGGATTGTGGCAGTTTGAGATCACTTCCTGACAAAATGCACATACTCCTTCCGTCTCTTGAGTATTTGTGTATATGGAATTGTCCACAAGTTGAGTCGTTTCCTGAAGGGGGGTTGCCTTCCAATTTGAAAACAATTGACATAAGAAATTGTGAGAAACTCATTGCAAGTCGGATGGGATGGGGTTTGCAGAACCTCCCCTTTCTTAGATCTTTGATAATCGATAGCAATTCTGAAGATGTGGAGTCCTTCCCAGAGGAGCCGTTGCTGCCCACCAGTCTGACCTCCCTTCACATACAAAGTTTTCCAAATTTGAAATCTTTGGACAAGAAAGGGCTTCAACACCTCAATACTCTTGAATATTTGTGGATCAAGAACTGCCCTAAGCTCAATTGTATGCCGAAACAGGGGCTGCCTCCCTCCCTTTCTATGCTATCAATAGACAAATGTCCTTTGTTGAAGAAAAAGTTGCAAAGTAAAAAAGGAAAAGAATGGCGCAAGATTGCTCACCTCGAACGGATACGGATTGATGACAAATATGAGGAATAAGCGAAAAGTCTGTCTAGTCCTCAATTTTGGTACGTGCACTTTTCAACTACCTAATTTGTCATATATGATTTACTCTCTCTGGTTTTAATGTGCTTAGTTGCTATCTTTGATAATACAGAATGCTCCACCCTACTTCACCACTTTAATTATTCCTCATATTCTTTGATGACTAACACGTTATTTGATCAATACGACTTCTCGATTTGCTCTGTTTTTTTTTTGGTTGCTCCTACATAATCAAACCCTGAAAAATTAACTATTTTCGAATCTGATTTGAAGCAGAAACCGACCACTCCCTTAATAACTTGAAAGTCACAATCTTTTTCCTAAACTTTGGTACCGATTAAGCATAGAAACATGTTGGCGAGGTTGATAACTATTGGTGAACAACTTAAAAAATTTCTACTTGAAAAGAAAGCCATATATTCCATGTGATATCTAATTTGCTATCTCATGAATAGGTACTGAAAGGGTGGTGCCAAGTCGAATGATAGAAAATGATTTTCTTGTGGCTATTGTGTGATCATTGTTAAGGTGACTGACTTTATTTATGGTAAAAAAAAATGGCAGTTTTCTTCATATCTAGCCGGCATTGATCGAACCAATTGGAAGCTACTGTTGTTTCTTATACCTTCAATTATCAAATGTTGAAATGAGAAATTGAAGCTGATTTTTTACATGGTAACATTTTGTATTGACTAAGAGGTGCGGGTAATTGTTTTAATGGTTGTTCTTTTTCTTTATAGGTAGTACACATACATATATATATTGATTACATCTCTTTGTATTGTAGGCTAGAGTCCCTGGAGAAACCGGGCTGCAAGGTGTGATTGAAAGTAGAGGGATATTATTTTTTGGTGGCAAATGCAGAGGAGTTGAAGTGGGTAGTCGATGTCACTTTAGATTATGGTTTTAGAAGACCCATTAGATTGTTTGTGGATCATTGCATGTGTTATGCGTTGTTTCAGCTGCACGTGCATGTGGACAGTGCAAATATTTTCCTGGAGAAGGAGAGCATTCTTTGTAATGTCATGAATGCATGTGTAAATGCTTCGTTGGATTGCTAGAAGAGTTTGTCTGAAATTCCATGGTTGTTCCTCTTCAAATAAATCGACCACCAGTCTGAATTGCAAAGGTATCTTTTACATCATGTTTGTTATCCTATAAAGTTCATCTGCATAACTTCTTTTCTTAAGGAAAATGTGATGCTTTGACATATTTTTAATTGATGTTGATCTTGATGCTTCCATAGGCCATAATTCCAGCAGAAATTTTGGTCTTCACACAATTATTTTATGTTACCAGGTAATTTATATTCGGCTCCTTTCCAAATCCTATGTTTAAAATGCTTTGAATCTCTAGTTTGTATGTTTACATACCTAATTACATGTATTGTTCCCTCAATGTGCAGAGGAATATATTGGCTCTCTGAAGGATCACCATTTGG
The DNA here is from genome assembly GCA_013348765.1 of Carpinus viminea. Taxonomy (NCBI): domain Eukaryota; kingdom Viridiplantae; phylum Streptophyta; class Magnoliopsida; order Fagales; family Betulaceae; genus Carpinus; species Carpinus viminea. The sequence continues at coordinate 30,889,091 of CP054668.1, read as the reverse complement.
AAGACCTTAGGGTGAGAAATTTCTCGTTATATTTTGCAGTTTTATTGCCACCCGAATTACTTTTCTATTTATTTGAACTACAAACGTTAACAAAAGTGGTTTTGTTGCACAGATTGCAACAAAATTCATTCTGTTTTGTAAAATTGTGTAGTTTGTGGAGATCAAAAGTTTCTAGACTCACTTTTGAGTATTGTAAGGAGGCTAACATTGATGTAAGATGGTGAGTTCTTAACTGGAATTGGCCTCTTCATCGTATGAAACCAAATCCTTCTTTTAGAGTATGTTGCCATTTTTCATGTGACAGAATCACAGATTGTTGATTGCTATGTTAGTATACTGGTGATTTTCCATCACATTTAAAAAATAAAATAAATCCTGGGAACGTTTTGCTCCCTCAATTAGTTCTGCTTCAGGCCATGACTTCATTCTATCAATGCTGCATATATATATATATATATATATCGTCTACCACTTTGTTTGCTTTCTTTGAGTTATGATACATTAATTGGTTTCGAAAAATGAATATATGGGCGAAGACTATGGTAGGATCTACCTTGCATTAGTATCAGTCAAGTGTCATGTCCCCTTGTAGTTTACCAGATAATATTTTACAATAGATGTCTTATTCTGATAATTATTCTTGATAAAATGAACTTTAGCTCAAATGGTTCTTCCTCCCTTTGAAGCAAGGTGGAGGGTGAGGTCGTAGGTTCAAGGTGGTGTGTGTGTAACTTACCAGCCAAAAAAATGAATAAATAAAGAAGATAATGCAGCCAATCAATTGTGTCAGCTGAAAGTGGCAGAGCTCCCTCCAGTAGCAATAGATACTGATTATAAAGAAGAGGTAATTTTCATCTATTGACGACATGTTTCTTTTTTCCTTTTTTGGATGACCTATTCTCAACGTGATGAACGCTGTTAATGTAGGGTTACTTCAAAAGTCCCTATTTACTGGCATTGAGAAACCATGTGCTACTAGTGGCTAATGAAGTTGAATCAATATGGACAAAATTTGGTTTTATTAAACCAAGATGAGGTACATGCTTTTTCTACTTACATATGGGGTTTGGGACTGCAGAAAACTTGAGATTAATATGTACATCTTTTTGTGTTGCAGCTTAATCAGTACAAGAAACATTACCATATGGTGATCTTCCAAGGAACACCACTGTTGCAGAAGTAGCTCCCTTCATGTTGAAAATTTTGTGAAATGGATAAATGATGCAACCCAACTTCCACATGGCCTCATGGAGGATCACGATTGAAGGAGGAAATCTATGATTTTGTAGGAAACAGAAATCTCACACGACCTTCGCTCTACCTTGGTTCAAGCGAAGCTGCGATAATTTTAGAGAAAGTCTATTTTTGTAATTTTACTTTCAAGGTTGAACCTTAAACTCTATTTAAGCACCGTAAGGCCTGGCCACCCAGTTATTATTATTGTTGTTCAATTTCAGTAAAAATACTCTTGAGGGAGTTTTTTTTCTTTTGTTTCCTATGTTCCTGGAATTTATTTTAGGCTTTATAGAAGGTTGTTTTGTGATTGACTAGTTTCTTGTGATATAACTGGGAGCCATATTTACTTGTTGCTGTTTATCAAGAATTTTATTATTTTAACTTCTTATAGGTGTTCCTTGGTATTAACTTTAAATTTACATCATCAACTTGACAGACTTTAATCGTTGTTGATCCTGATCCTTGCATAGACCATTGCTGCAGAAATTTTGGTCCTCGTGCAATTATTTGTTGTTACCATTACCGGCCAGGTAGTTTATATTCAGTTCACATCTGGACTTTTCAAGTCCTATGTTTGAAATGCTTTGCATTTCCATTTTCCAGTTTGTTTGTTTACATACCTAATTACATGTATTGTTGCATTTTGCAGTTCTATTTCCCGTAGAATTAATCTTCTGTTTATTTGAACTACAAACGTTAACAGAATTCATTCTGCTTTGTAAAATTTTGTAGTTCGTGGAAATCAAAAGTTTCCAGACTCACTGCTGAATGTTGTGAGGATGCTAACATTGATATAAGATGGTGAGTTCTTAATAGGAGTTGGTCTCTTCATCATATGAAACTAGATACTTGCTTTCAAAGTATGTTGCCATTTTTCATGCGAGAGATTGTTAATTGCTATGTTAGTATAAAAGTGATTTTCCATTACATGTATAAAATAAATAAATTAAAAAAGAATAAACTGATTTCCAATCATACGAAGTTAGTTTTGACAATGAGATAACTTGTTACATTATTAATTGTGCAGGGTACAACATATGTATATTCTCACAGTCTCAATCAGTTATGTCAGCTCAAATGTTCCATAATATTTGGGAAGGAAGTGGTGGAGCTTCCTCTAGTAGCAACAAATACTAATTATCATGGACAGGTAATTTTCATCTATTGATGGGATATTTTTTTTTTTCCCCTCTTTTAGATGGTGCACCTATTCTAAATTGATGAATGCTGTTGGTGTAGGATTACCTTCAGTTGTCGTTTACTTGCATTCAAAAGCATGTGATACCATCGGCTAATGAAGCTGAATCATTATGGACAAAAATTTGATTTTATTAGACCAAAATGAGGTATTTGTTTTTTTTCCATTTTCTGTTTGTTGTTTGGGAGTGCAAAGAAGTTGAGACTAATATGTACTTTTTTTTCTTTTTTTTGGCATTACCATACAGTGATTTTCCGAGGAACAACAGTGCTTGAAGTCATTCCCCGTATATTGAATTATTGGTGCTTAGGTGTTGGGAGTACCACGAAAATTTTGTGAAAATGGAGAAGTGATGCAGCCCAACTTGCAAATGGGGCCTTATGGAGGATCTTGATTCTTGAGTAAAGCGGGAAGGCCTCCTTAACATGCTGCTGATGAGTTGCATGAGCTGCATGCTAATACCCAGAAGGACCCTCAGCTCTAGTATGAAAAATCAGCAAAAGCATTCACTAAAGATCTCCAGATTTCTTGCAGACTTGCTCGCCCACATCAGCTCACAACAGTAACTCAAAACAGCAGCCTTTACTTCTTGAATCATGCTGCAAACTCAAGCTCCTTGATTCGCAGCCCGAATTACCTCTGACAAGCCTCTCATCTCAGCTCACTATCAGCTGGTCTGCGCCTCATCATAGCCCACCTTCGCTCCTCTCAATTTCTTCTTTTGCGTTGCCGTGTATTGCCTACATGTAAAACTTTCCTTTTTATTTTCTTTGTCTACGTACTGCTTGTAATCCTCTAAATCTCCATGCTTTTACAGTTAGACGTAACTACTCTGTTATTTGGTAAGTTAACCAAAACAGAGATTATCCAAAATTCTTTCATTCCGGAGTGGGAATTTGCGATTCCACAAGAGAGAAATCATGTGTAACCTCTGCTCAAACTTGGCTCAAGCAAGAATGTGACTAATTATAGGATAAAAGTTTTGTACGACCCTTCCGTGACATTGGCCCTTGTGAAGTTGTGACATTTTTAATAAAGACTATTTCTGCAATTTTACTTTTAGCGTTGCACCTAAATTCTTTTAAGCACAATAAGATCGGCTTGACGCCTAATTATTGCTGTTCAGTTTTATCAATAAGAATATTGTAAAGAGAGTTTCTCTGTTGTTTCCTAAATTTCTATTCAAGGCTTTATTAAAGAGCTATTTGATTTAGTGTTCAAAGATTCTCGCCTGTACCTTGGACTTGATTGCTGTTCATTCATTTGTATTGATACCAATTAATTTAATTATAGCATTGATTGGTTTGGAATTGATTGAATAAGCTAAAAGTCTAGCAAGAGTTCCCCGAGCAGCCTTTGTCGCACCCCTCAAATGTCGATTGAAAACAAGTAATCTCTCTCTCTCTTTCTCGAAGATTGATTGCTTTGCTTTTTAATAGAATGGCACAAATCAAAATTCAAAAGTGAGGCTTTTTATTTTATTTTATTTTTTTATTTTAAATGTTTTTACAAGTACCAAACAGGAATTACTTCAAATTTTAGAAATCCATATGAAATTGGGGATGCTTTGAATCAGCAAGGTTTTTCCCCATTATTTTTGTTTCTATTAATCTCCATTTTACTCACTCCCATTGGAGGTTTTTCTCTTCAAAGGAGTTATTTTTTGAATTTGTCGCTAGAGCATGTGGACTTGCACCAATGACCTTTAACTCAAATGGTAAGGGGAAAGGTCGTAAGTTCATGTCCCTCTAGCTAGTTTGCGGATTTGCATTGTAAATACCCCATTTTCTTGGGTTTCAACATTTTGTTATAGAATAGGAAAACAGACAATTGAACGATTGATCTCATACACCCAGTTATTCAGCATGTTATTTGATCAATACTTCAGTTGATTTTTGTTGCACAACTTCTGGGTTTGTTCCTTATTTTTCTATGGTTGCTCATACATATTCAAATCATTCTAACTTCAATCTTGCCTAACCTGATTTTGCATAAACCTACTACTTCCTTTTTGGAAATTTAGTTGAATGAAGCCTAATCTAAGCCTATTGTAAAGATCTGTTATAGTTGGAACTAGGAGGCTGATGAAGCCTAATCTAATAGTTTTAATGCATGGCTTTATTTGCATCAAAAAACATTTCTAATTGATTTGAAACTAGGATAGCAATTGCATTGAATATTTTATTGGAATCTGCATTAGCACTACCATATACTTGGATTGATGCACTATTGTGCCAGGATTTGTGAAAAGCACTATGTATAAACTATTGATATCATCTGATGCATATGTGTGTAGATCTTATGTTTCAATTCACTATGCATGTTTAGCTATTTTTTGATGCATAGGTACTAAAAGTTCAATGGAGACCTATGGACTATTTTTTTTATGAAAGTATTGTGCCAAATCGACATCATGGGCATTTCTTTTTCTTTTGTCTTTTTCTTTTATGATTGTGTTAAGGTGGATGACTTGATTATGGTAACGGAATGGGAGGATGTCTAATTACAGCCAGCACTAAACCAATTGCAAGCTAGTACTAGTTCTCATACCTTCAATTAAGATGAGAAATTGGAGCTGGATTTGGATGGTGACATTCTCTGTTGACTTGCTGGGATGTTATCAATGGCGTTTCCTTTACTCTTTTTTTTTTTTTTTTTTTCCTTTTTTCTTATTTATTTATTTATTTTTATCTTTAAAACTCATCCAAATAAATGAATATCTGATGTAATGGATTTCGTGTGATTTTTAGTAGATCATCTTGACTACAATACAAACTGTAGTTGTGTCGTTATGCCAATCTCTTCATCAATTTAGAGCACTAAGAACAGTTTTCCTAAATCTCATTCCCTTTATAAATGTAAGACAAACTCCTAGAAAACCACCTACAACAAACTCCCTTCATGTTCGCTCCTCATCATAGCCCACCTTCGCTCCTCTCAATTTCTTCTTTTTTGCGTTGCCGTATTGCCTACATGTAAAACTTTCCTTTTATTTTCTTTGTCTACGCATCGCTTGTAATCCTCTAAATCTCCATGCTTTTACAGTTAGACGAATTACTCGTTATTTGGTAAGTTAACCAAAAACAGAGATTATCCAAAATTCTTTCATTCCGAGTGGGAATTTGCGATTCCACAAGAGAGAAATCATGTGTAACCTCTGCTCAAACTTGGCTCAAGCAAGAATGTGACTAATTATAGGATAAAAGTTTTGTACGACCCTTCCGTGACATTGGCCCTTGTGAAGTTGTGACATTTTTTAATAAAGACTATTTCTGCAATTTTACTTTTAGCGTTGCACCCTAAATTCTTTTTAAGCACAATAAGATCGGCTTGACCGCCTAATTGTTATTGCTGTTCAGTTTTATCAATAAGAATATTGTAAAGAGAGTTTCTCTGTTGTTTCCTAAATTTCTATTCAAGGCTTTATTAAAGAGCTATTTGATTTAGTGTTCAAAGATTCTCGCCTGTACCTTGGACTTGATTGCTGTTCATTCATTTGTATTGATACCAATTAATTTAATTATAGCATTGATTGGTTTGGAATTGATTGAATAAGCTAAAAGTCTAGCAAGAGTTCCCCGAGCAGCCTTTGTCGCACCCCTCAAATGTCGATTGAAAACAAGTAATCTCTCTCTCTCTTTCTCGAAGATTGATTGCTTTGCTTTTTAATAGAATGGCACAAATCAAAATTCAAAAGTGAGGCTTTTATTTTATTTTATTTTTTATTTTAAATGTTTTTACAAGTACCAAACAGGAATTACTTCAAATTTTAGAAATCCATATGAAATTGGGGATGCTTTGAATCAGCAAGGTTTTTCCCCATTATTTTGTTTCTATTAATCTCCATTTTACTCACTCCCATTGGAGGTTTTCTCTTCAAAGGAGTTATTTTTGAATTTGTCGCTAGAGCATGTGGACTTGCACCAATGACCTTTAACTCAAATGGTAAGGGAAAGGTCGTAAGTTCATGTCCTCTAGCTAGTTTGCGATTTGCATTGTAAATACCCCATTTTCTTGGGTTTCAACATTTTGTTATAGAATAGGAAAACAGACAATTGAACGATTGATCTCATACCCAGTTATTCAGCATGTTATTTGATCAATACTTCAGTTGATTTTTGTTGCACAACTTCTGGGTTTGTTCCTTATTTTTCTATGGTTGCTCATACATATTCAAATCATTCTAACTTCAATCTTGCCTAACCTGATTTTGCATAAACCTACTACTTCCTTTTTGGAAATTTAGTTGAATGAAGCCTAATCTAAGCCTATTGTAAAGATCTGTTATAGTTGGAACTAGGAGGCTGATGAAGCCTAATCTAATAGTTTTAATGCATGGCTTTATTTGCATCAAAAAACATTTCTAATTGATTTGAAACTAGGATAGCAATTGCATTGAATATTTTATTGGAATCTGCATTAGCACTACCATATACTTGGATTGATGCACTATTGTGCCAGGATTTGTGAAAAGCACTATGTATAAACTATTGATATCATCTGATGCATATGTGTGTAGATCTTATGTTTCAATTCACTATGCATGTTTAGCTATTTTTTGATGCATAGGTACTAAAAGTTCAATGGAGACCTATGGACTATTTTTTTTATGAAAGTATTGTGCCAAATCGACATCATGGGCATTTCTTTTCTTTTGTCTTTTCTTTTATGATTGTGTTAAGGTGGATGACTTGATTATGGTAACGGAATGGGAGGATGTCTAATTACAGCCAGCACTAAACCAATTGCAAGCTAGTACTAGTTCTCATACCTTCAATTAAGATGAGAAATTGGAGCTGGATTTGGATGGTGACATTCTCTGTTGACTTGCTGGGATGTTATCAATGGCGTTTCCTTTACTCTTTTTTTTTTTTTTTTTTTCCTTTTTTCTTATTTATTTATTTATTTTTTATCTTTAAAACTCATCCAAATAAATGAATATCTGATGTAATGGATTTCCGGTGTGATTTTTTAGTAGATCATCTTGACTACAATACAAACTGTAGTTGTGTCGTTATGCCAATCTCTTCATCAATTTAGAGCACTAAGAACAGTTTTCCTAAATCTCATTCCCTTTATAAATGTAAGACAAACTCCTAGAAAACCACCTACAACAAACTCCCTTCATGTTCGCTCCTCATCATAGCCCACCTTCGCTCCTCTCAATTTCTTCTTTTGCGTTGCCGTGTATTGCCTACATGTAAAACTTTCCTTTTTATTTTCTTTGTCTACGTACTGCTTGTAATCCTCTAAATCTCCATGCTTTTACAGTTAGACGTAACTACTCTGTTATTTGGTAAGTTAACCAAAACAGAGATTATCCAAAATTCTTTCATTCCGGAGTGGGAATTTGCGATTCCACAAGAGAGAAATCATGTGTAACCTCTGCTCAAACTTGGCTCAAGCAAGAATGTGACTAATTATAGGATAAAAGTTTTGTACGACCCTTCCGTGACATTGGCCCTTGTGAAGTTGTGACATTTTTTAATAAAGACTATTTCTGCAATTTTACTTTTAGCGTTGCACCCTAAATTCTTTTTAAGCACAATAAGATCGGCTTGACCGCCTAATTGTTATTGCTGTTCAGTTTTATCAATAAGAATATTGTAAAGAGAGTTTCTCTGTTGTTTCCTAAATTTCTATTCAAGGCTTTATTAAAGAGCTATTTGATTTAGTGTTCAAAGATTCTCGCCTGTACCTTGGACTTGATTGCTGTTCATTCATTTGTATTGATACCAATTAATTTAATTATAGCATTGATTGGTTTGGAATTGATTGAATAAGCTAAAAGTCTAGCAAGAGTTCCCCGAGCAGCCTTTGTCGCACCCCTCAAATGTCGATTGAAAACAAGTAATCTCTCTCTCTCTTTCTCGAAGATTGATTGCTTTGCTTTTTAATAGAATGGCACAAATCAAAATTCAAAAGTGAGGCTTTTATTTTATTTTATTTTTTATTTTAAATGTTTTACAAGTACCAAACAGGAATTACTTCAAATTTTAGAAATCCATATGAAATTGGGGATGCTTTGAATCAGCAAGGTTTTTCCCCATTATTTTTGTTTCTATTAATCTCCATTTTACTCACTCCCATTGGAGGTTTTTCTCTTCAAAGGAGTTATTTTTTGAATTTGTCGCTAGAGCATGTGGACTTGCACCAATGACCTTTAACTCAAATGGTAAGGGGAAAGGTCGTAAGTTCATGTCCCTCTAGCTAGTTTGCGGATTTGCATTGTAAATACCCCATTTTCTTGGGTTTCAACATTTTGTTATAGAATAGGAAAACAGACAATTGAACGATTGATCTCATACACCCAGTTATTCAGCATGTTATTTGATCAATACTTCAGTTGATTTTTGTTGCACAACTTCTGGGTTTGTTCCTTATTTTTCTATGGTTGCTCATACATATTCAAATCATTCTAACTTCAATCTTGCCTAACCTGATTTTGCATAAACCTACTACTTCCTTTTTGGAAATTTAGTTGAATGAAGCCTAATCTAAGCCTATTGTAAAGATCTGTTATAGTTGGAACTAGGAGGCTGATGAAGCCTAATCTAATAGTTTTAATGCATGGCTTTATTTGCATCAAAAAACATTTCTAATTGATTTGAAACTAGGATAGCAATTGCATTGAATATTTTATTGGAATCTGCATTAGCACTACCATATACTTGGATTGATGCACTATTGTGCCAGGATTTGTGAAAAGCACTATGTATAAACTATTGATATCATCTGATGCATATGTGTGTAGATCTTATGTTTCAATTCACTATGCATGTTTAGCTATTTTTTGATGCATAGGTACTAAAAGTTCAATGGAGACCTATGGACTATTTTTTTATGAAAGTATTGTGCCAAATCGACATCATGGGCATTTCTTTTCTTTTGTCTTTTCTTTTATGATTGTGTTAAGGTGGATGACTTGATTATGGTAACGGAATGGGAGGATGTCTAATTACAGCCAGCACTAAACCAATTGCAAGCTAGTACTAGTTCTCATACCTTCAATTAAGATGAGAAATTGAAGCTGGATTTGGATGGTGACATTCTCTGTTGACTTGCTGGGATGTTATCAATGGCGTTTCCTTTACTTTTTTTTTTTTCCTTTTTTCTTATTTATTTATTTATTTTATCTTTAAACTCATCCAAATAAATGAATATCTGATGTAATGGATTTCGGTGTGATTTTTAGTAGATCATCTTGACTACAATACAAACTGAGTTGTGTCGTTATGCCAATCTCTTCATCAATTTAGAGCACTAAGAACAGTTTTCCTAAATCTCATTCCCTTTATAAATGTAAGACAAACTCCTAGAAAACCACCTACAACAAACTCCCTTCATGTTCCTTAAACTAAGAGGACACCAATGGAACTAAAAGTGCTACCTTAAATCTCGGGTAGCACTTTTGCTTCCTTGAACATTATTTTAATATAAAAAAGCTTTCTCTTTCCTCTCTCTCTCTTTTTTTTTTTTTTTTCTCCTCTTACCATTTATTTAAAAGAATATTTAAATGCCTTCTCTTTCCTCTACTTTCTCCTATCATTTGTTTGAAAGGATATTTAAAGAATATTTGAATGGTTTATTTGAATATAGAAGTAAAAAGTAGTTTGATTCCCTAAATTTAAAGAAAATATAAAGAAAGTTGCTGCTACTACTCTAAACAAGTTATCTTAAAAAAGACAGGTTAATTGTGCTAGACCCAACTGACCCAACTGGTTTAAGGGTAATTGATACGTATAGTCACAATGTTTGGTTAAATTAACATTTGTACAAGGTCAATCTTGATTTTGCCATTTGAGTTCACTAGCCTGACTGGTTTTGCAGACTTGGTAAGAGATTGGCCTCTAGGCAAAATGGAGTGTGAGCTATTTACATATCCCAAAATAAATAAACAAATCTTAGACTCACATTATTGGAATGGTCTAACCTGAGTTACACTTAGACGATACTCTCCTCAATGGCCAAATCAAATTTTTTAAAAAAAATTGTTTGGCCGGTCGGGGGTGGACTAACCGGCTGGCCTGGGGGTGGCTTCATGGCCAAACGGTGGCCCTTGGGGGTGGCTCGGGGGTGGTCCGGCCACCCCAAGGGCCATCTCAAAAAAATATATATATTATTTTTTAAAATATTAAGTGATATATATATTAGATAAGACATGTGGCATCTTTGTGGCTGTTGGATCTCTTTAAAGAGATCCTCACCATGAACTGGATACCCTCCAGTCCATTTGGATTGGAGAGGATACCATTCCCCAAAGTTAGGATAATGGGTTTAAAGAAGCGTATGTGCAACTACTTTCATTATGTAAGGGAGATAATATAGTGGGCCTTTAATGAGTTTCTTAGCTTAGTGGGCTTTTAATGGATCCATTAGGTAGTGGGTCTTTAATGGATCTATTAGGTTAGTATTGTATTTTATCTTGTATTGCCTTGCGTTTTAGTTGTAATTGTTACGTTTTGGGGTTGGACGTACAGCTGTATGGGCTGACACACTGATGTTTAAGTTAATATGTTTTTTGAAAATAAATTGAATAGAAAAGTTTTGGATAAAGAGTGCGTATGAGCATGAGTGTCTTTTCTTTTATGGGAGATTAGTTGATCCAAGGAACAAAGCTTATGCTAGAGACGCACAATTGGATAAAGAGTGTGTATATGAGCATGAGTGCCTTTTCTTTTATGGGAGACTTCGTAGAGATGCAATTACTTTCCATGTGGCGGACTTACGAGATATTGTTCTCCCATGAAAGTCTTATGAAATTAGGCTATATCAATAAAATTTGGGCATCCAAATTTCAGGAATTTCAATCTGTCAACTCAAAAAAAGATTAATATTGAGCTACTTTCATGAATGTCTTAACAGTGAGCTATAACTCATATGGTCTTAATTATATATGTTCTACAAAGAGCCCTTCAGCCTCCTTTGAAATGCTTTTACATTTTGGACTTCTTCCGGTCAAGAAAGCAATATAAATATACTGCAAACAAAAAAAATTAAGCAAGCCAGTGACATTCTAGAATTCATATCTATGAATCATCATCCTGGTATTGTTTGTACTCGATTTGGAAATCTAAGTTGAAGTTTTACGCGGTAGGATGCATCCACGTCAGATGGTTGTTTGAGCAAAAATAGCAAGCCAACGTGGAAAGCCAAAAGGCACTGTCCTACTCACCACAGTGAGTTGTTCTCTGTCCTCATGAGCAACATGCTTGGCCTCGACACTAGAGCTGCCAGAGTACCCTAACGTGTCGAAGGTCAGTTATATGATATTGAATGCTGAGTGAGCAAACTCTTCGACAGGAACTATGAAGCTCTAGGCTTTCTCCACGACCCGAAAAGTGTTCTCAGGTCCCTCTATGAGCGTGCGATGAAAAATGAATGCTTCAGCATCTGATCTTGTCACAGGCTGTGAGGTGGAGCTTACAGTATGCTGCGGTTGTTGGATGTACAGGGACAAAGCCAGCCATGGCTGCCTTGTGTGAGAATTCACACAAACATCAGAAAGCCCAAATCACATCCCTCATCATCAGCATTCAGATGTTAATTGGATTTTGCTGCACTAAAGCATTCAAGTAGCATGCATTGAAAATGCCAAATCACATCTATTTATACGGTTAAATTAAACTACTATGTTAACTACATATATTGAAACTTTTGCAAATTCTTAAATTTCTCTTTCGTTAAGAGTAGAATTTCCATGGGTGGAATTAACTTCTGCCTTAAAGCATGCAAGTAGCATGTAATCTTAAAGTGCTTGCTTCAATCAACTTATGCCTCCCAAGTGCTTCAATTTAGTGTGAACTAGGGATATCTGTGCCATCCTTATGATTCCAAATTACAATCACAGCCTTATGGTTTTGATATGAGTAAAGACAACAAAGTTATACCTTCCACTCGTATCTTGGAATGTCAAGCACTTTCCCACTCATCCTTCCAATTCCTCGTCAATACCATTGTTGCAACAACATTTTTAACTATGTAGAGACCACGGTAACAAAATCTAGATTTTCTTTTCTTTCAAAATTATTCCAGCAATAAGAACCTTACAATTTTATTTTATATATATATAATTATTTCATTATTAGGAAGCATCTAAATGATTAATCACCACTTCTGGGTGAACTCTATGTGACACCAATTTAAATTTACAATGAACCGCATTTTCGATTTCAACATTCCCCAACGACACAAGCTCAAAAGAATTGAAATTAATCGCATTCAAGTCAAACGGGACAAAATTCACATCTTAAATTGAGATAAAACTGATAGATGAGGATAATCACGTAGCCCAAGAGCAAGAAATGGTAGTACTACGAAGAGTGAGAGCCCTAGGCTTGGCCATCCGACGGCCCAGCTTGCTGGACTTGCCCCAGATCCCTTCGCTCTTGGACACGCGGATCGACATCACGATCTTCTGCTTCGTTCCCTTGATCGCGGCCTCACATGCTTGCCTCGGCTCCTCGTCGCCTGCGCTCGATTTCGCCATTTCTTTATTTCTGCCTTTCGAATCTTGGATTCACATTAAAAAAAAAAAAAAACCGAGGAATATCGGTAGGGAAAAGAAGTGAAAATTGAAGATAAAAAGTTGTGCATGTGCCAAACAAAAAAAAAAAAAAAGAAGCCTGGTTCGTAGGTTCATTCCTTGCAATAGTTTTTTTTTTTTTTTTTTTTTTAATTTACTTTTTAAAAGATTTTTTTTAGAGTAATGCTACGGAGAAGCAATGTTTCAGCAAACTATCCGCAAGTTGATAAGGTGTCCTGGTTAACAAACCATGGTCCAGCATTAAAAAAAATAAAAATAAAAAATTCAAAACCCATAAGGAATGGCTGGACCAGCTATAAGCTACCTACAAAATAAATAAAATAGTTACCGAAAAGCCAACAATCCTCGGGAGGACCGATGCTTAAATCAGTATATTGTTTGAGAATAAACTGAATGAAAAAGTTTTTGAACAAAGAGTGCGTATCTGAGCATGAGTGTCTTTTCTTTTATGGGAGATCTTGTAGAGATGCAACTATTTTCCATGTAATGACACTTATTCCCTGTATAATGCTCCATCTTAGTGGGATTACTCGAGTAGGACCATGATAGGACTTGTGCCATTATGTTGAAGTAATGAGTAATTATTCCTTGTATAATGCTCTATCTTAGTGGGATTACTTGAGAAGGACCATGATATCTGTAAGGAGCAGTTGAAGACCGAAGCCGCCTACAAAGTATTTACTAAGAGATCAATAAAGAAAAGGAAATGCTGATAGCCATAGTTCATGCTCTAACGATGAAGAAGTGGAATAATAATATATTAATGTTCCTACGCAATTTCAACCACCACCATAAAACATATGGAGAGATTAACTGATCCAAGGATCAGAGCTTTTGCTAGAGCTGCACAACTGAATTAATCAATGCTGGAGATTATTCAACCAAAAGGTTTGCCCCAAGCTTCAGCTAATCATAACCAATAATACATCTTTAATTTGTCATTGGCAATGGGTAAGAACATCTTAATGCAAGGCATTAAGGAAAGTCGAGAGAGGAAGAAAGGACAAGGCACGAGAAAAAATTAGAAGGGGACTTAGACTAATCAGCACAACACATAAGAATGTGGACCAAAAAGCTACATATATTTAAGAATGCAACTGTGTCATAGACAACTGCCTATAAATAGCGTATTTGTGGTTGGAGCCTATTATTCAAAAATCCATTCACATTTTTTTTAGTCTCACCTCTTGAGACTAATTGTTAGTAGTTTACCAAACAGGCCCTATTTGCTTGCTCTTACATAAACCAGTCAAAAACCAAAGGCTAAAAAATGCAGTTGGACGCCAAAAACCACAATGATTATCCTTATTATCCCTGTAATATTAGGAAGAGAAAGTACAGCTTCTCGCCAAAGTGCCAATACACCTCCTCCCTGGTAAAAAAAAACACACTAATAGAGATACTTCCTGTACACATACTAGCATTAACCTCTTCAAATATCAAAATTTAAGTAATTGGATACCATAAATCATAAAAATACTATATGCCCAAACGATCCAATAACACTGGAGATAAAAACATCACTCTGGAATCCCATCTCTTAGAGCCTGCAACTCTTACACAACTGCCAGATCAATGAATCACAACAGACTAAAGCTCCACAATCTGCATAAGTAGCAACACGAAATGAGCACACCAACTTGATATCCCAACAAGCTGCTGGTACAAACAAGAACAGTTCCATTGAATACCAAAGACATCACGATCTTCTGCTTCGTTCCCTTGATCGCGGCCTCACATGCTTGCCTCGGCTCCTCGTCGTCTGCGCTCGATTACACCATTTCTTTATTTGTGCCTTTCGAATCTTGGATTCACATAGAAAAATTAAATAAATTCTTTTTTGGGTTAAATACCTAATTACCCCATAGGGTTTCACTTCTTTATTTTTTCCTCCCTAAGGTTTGATTTTTATCACAGGAGATCCTTGTGGTTTTGATAAAGGACCAAGTTGATCCTTCCATCCATTGACTGTTAGTTGACTAACGAAAATGACACGTAGACCAATTAAATATTGACATGTGTCATGCAATTTATTTTTATTTTAAACAAAAAATTAAAAATATATATTTAAAAAAAAAAATTGGAGGTGGCCGAAACCACCCCAATTTGGTTTGAACCGAAATTTTTTCTTTCTTTTTTTTTTTTTTAAAAAAAAAACTACCCCAAATTATTTGTTTCTTTAAAAAAAAAATTTATTTTTTAATTTTTTTAAAAATAAAAAAAAAATTAATTACATGACATATGACAAGATTTAATTAGTCTAACTATCATTTCCGTTAAGTTAACTAACGGTCAATGGATGGAATGACCAATTTAGTCCTTTATCAAAACCATAGGGACCTTTTGTGATAAAAACCAAACCCTAAGGAGGAAAAAATAAAAAAATGAAACCCTAAGGAGTAATTAGGTATTTAACCCTTCTTTTTTTTAGAAAAAAAAAAAGAGGAATATCGGTGGGGAAAAGAAGTGAAAATTGAAGATAAAAAGTTGTGCATGTGTCAAAAAAAGAAGAAGCCTGGTTCGTAGAATTCTTCATTCCTTGCAATAGTTTGTTTGTTTGTTTTTTTTTTTTTGACTTTTTAAAAGAATTTTTTTAGAGTAATGCTACGGAGAAGCAATGTTTCAGCAAACTATCCGCACGTTGATAAGGTGTCCTGGTTAACAAACCATGGTCCAGCATTAAAAAAAAAATAAAAATAAAAAATTCAAAACCCATAAGGAATGGCTGGACCAGCTATAAGCTACCTACAAAATAAATAAAATAGTTACCGAAAAGCCAACGATCCTCGGGAGGACTGAGAACACTTCGATGCTTAAATCAGTATATTGTTTGAGAATAAACTGAATGAAAAAGTTTTTGAACAAAGAGTGCGCATTTGAGCATGAGTGTCTTTTCTTTTATGGGAGATCTTGTAGAGATGCAACTATTTTCCATGTAATGGACTTGTGCCATTATTTTCAAGTAATGAGCAATTATTCCCTGTATAATGCTCCATCTTAATGGGATTACTCGAGTAGGACCATGATAGGACTTGTGCCATTATGTTCAAGTGATGAGTAATTATTCCTTGTATAACGCTATATCTTAGTGGGATTACTCGAGAAGGACCATGATATCTGTAAGGAGCAGTTGAAGACCGAAGCCGCCTACAAAGTATTTACCAAGAGATCAATAAAGAAAAGGAAACGCTGATAGCCATAGTTCATGCTCTAACGATGAAGAAGTGGAATAATAATATAGTAATGTTCCTACGCAATTTCAACCACCACCATAAAACATATGGAGAGATTAACTGATCCAAGGATCAGAGCTTTTGCTAGAGCTGCACAACTGAATTAATCAATGCTGGAGATTATTCAACCAAAAGGTTTGCCTCAAGCTTCAGCTAATCATAACCAATAATACATCTTTAATTTGTCATTGGCAATGGGTAAGAACATCTTAATGCAAGGCATTTAGGAAAGTCGAGAGAGAAGAAAGGACAAGGCACGAGAAAAATTAGAAAGGGACTTAGACTAATCAGCACAACACATATGAATGTGGACCAACAAGCTACATATATTTAAGAATGCAACTGTGTCATAGACAACTGCCTATAAATAGCGTATTTGTGGTTGGAGCCTATTATTCAAAAATCCATTCACATTTTTTTAGTCTCACCTCTTGAGACTAATTGTTAGTAGTTTACCAAACAGGCCCTATTTGCTTGCTCTTACATAAACCAGTCAAAACCAAAGGCTAAAAATGCAGTTGGACGCCAAAACCACAATGATTATCCTTATTATCCCTGTAATATTAGGAAGAGAAAGTACAGCTTCTCGCCAAAGTGCCAATACACCTCCTCCTAGTAAAAAAAACACACTAATAGAGATACTTCCTGTATACATACTAGCATTAACCTCTTCAAATATCAAAATTTAAGTAATTGGATACTATAAATCATAAAAATACTATATGCCCAAACGATCCAATAACACTGGAGACAAAACATTACTCTGAATCCCATCTCTTAGAGCCTGCAACTCTTACACAACTGCCAGATCAATGAATCACAACAGACTAAAGTCTGCATAAGTAGCAACACGAAATGAGCACACCAACTTGATATCCCAACAAGCTGCTGGTACAAACAAGAACAGTTCCATTGAATACCAAA
Organism: Carpinus viminea; assembly: GCA_013348765.1. Taxonomy (NCBI): domain Eukaryota; kingdom Viridiplantae; phylum Streptophyta; class Magnoliopsida; order Fagales; family Betulaceae; genus Carpinus; species Carpinus viminea. Next base: position 30,871,954 of record CP054668.1, on the reverse strand, counting down.
GACGATGCCAAAGAGCTGCAAAAGGTCATCACTCGCCAGATTTTATCAAATAAAGGAAACAAGTAGCGGATCATGTTTATAGAACAGCATATAGTGAAACCTCTCAGCAACCATGAAATAAGAATGTGAAACTCCATTGTTTATTAGAGAAAACCGCTCACTTAATTCTGCAGGCTTTACAGACCAAATATGAGAAAAAGATGAGAATTCACAAACTCCATTGCTCAAACATCAGAAAGCCCAAATCACATCCCTCATCATCAGCAACATATAGAGTCAGATGTTACTTGGAGCTCAAATATCTGTATAGAACATTGAAGGCATTAACTTGCATCAACTCACTCACTCTCTTCGACTTGGAATTTGATCAGGCAACAATCTCATACTATGCAGAGATTAAAACAAATCTAGAAAAAGAGGTTAATTCCACGGTTCTTTCGCTGCCCAAAGATGCTAATCCACAGAAATCAGGGGCTAAGTTCTAGATGTTCCACACCAGCAGCAGCATTAAGAAAACCCAAATCAAAATTCATGTAGACATATCAACATCAAATTCTTTAAATATCATAATTGCAGCAACTGCAAACCACAAATCACAAAACTGCTACATGCCTGAACCGTCCAAGAACATAGAAGACGTCCACAACTCTTGACCCTAAACCTATGCTCCATTCTGCCTTCTGTTGTAGAAAACTGGAGAAGAATTCTTATTGATTTTTTCTCTCATTCGGTTACATTGGTTTAAATAGAGAAAACCTAGAACCTAATATGGAAAGCACTTAATGTAATATTACAACGTGATCAATCAACATAAAGACAAAATAAAATCAAAATAAAATCAGAATCTCAACACTCCCCCTCAAGATGAGGCATAGATGTCTCGCATGCCCAGCTTGCATACGGCTGAATGAAGGACACCTCCAACTACTCCCTTTGTCAAGATATCTGCAAGTTGTTCTCCCGTCTTTACATATGGAGTGCATATGGTACCTTCTCGAAGTTTCTCTTTAATGAAGTGACGATCAATTTCAACATGTTTGGTTCGATCATGTTGGACTAGATTATGAGCAATACTGATAGCTGCTTTGTTGTCACAATACAAAAAGAGTCCTTGAGTCAAACCCAAGCTCTTTCAAGAGTATTTTCAACCATAATATTTCACACTCCATGAGCCATGGCTCTAAATTCTGCCTCTGCCGGATCTAGCAACCATCGATCGCTTTTCTTCGCCATGTAACCAAATTACCTCCCACAAAAGTGCAATACCGATGTAGACCTTCGATCCACAATTGAGCCAATCAATCTGTATCTCAGATAGGCTTTATTTTCAAATGGCCATGTCGAGAAAATAGCAAGATTTTTACAGTGATGATTTTAAGTAGCGAAGAATGCGATAAAGCGCCTCCATATGAGATTCTCGTGGAGAGTGCATAAATTGACTTACTACACTCACCGCATATGCAATGTCTGGACGGGTATGAGATAAATAAATCAAATGGCCAACCAATCGCTGATATCTACCCTTATCCACCAGAGGACTCTCGCTATCTTCTCCCAATTTAACATTCACCTCTACTGGATTGTCAGTGGCTTTACATCCAAGCATCCCTGTTTCCTTGAGAAGATCAAGTATGTATTTTCGCTGGGAGATGAATATACCATGCTTTGACCTTGCCACCTCAATGCCAAGAAAGTACTTCAAACTCCCCAAATCCTTTATTTCAAACTCGTTAGCAAGGTTGTGTCTTAAGTTCTGTATCTCCCTATCATCATTTCCTGTTAAGACAATATCATCAACATACAAAATTAAAGCTGTTACCTTTTCTTGAGTAGTATGCTTAATGAAGAGTGTATGATCAGCCTGACTTTGCTTGTAACCAAATCTCTACATAGCCCGGGAAAAACGCTCAAACCATGCTCTTGGAGATTGTTTTAGGCCATATAAAGCTTTCTTTAGCTTGCACACCTTTCCCGCTGAGGATGAATCTTCCAATCCTGGGGGAATTTCCATGTATACTTCTTCTTCTAAATCTCCATGAAGAAATGCATTTTTTACATCAAATTGCTGTAGAGGCCAACCCAAGTTAGCAGCTATAGAAAGTAGAACCCTGATTGAGTTCATCTTTGCTAATGGAGCAAATGTTTCCTCATAATCAATCCCATAGGTTTGTGTTCGTAACAAGTCTGGCTTTGTACTGCCACGTAACCATCGGCCTTATGCTTGATAGTGAACACCCACTTGCATCCAACAACCTTCTTCTCATTGGGTAATTTAACAAGATCCCAAGTCTCGTTTTGTGAAGAGCTTTCATCTCTTCTTGCATTGCTGTCCTCCACTTTGGATCACTAAGTGCCTCCTATAGATTTCTAGGGATGACATGTAAGAAGATAGTTTGGACACAAAGGAACGATAGGGTGAAGATAGATGTTGATAAGAAACAAAATCAGAAACAGGATGGTGAGTACATGACCTAACTCCTATGCGTGCAATAGGTAGATTCATATCTAATCAAAAGTAGGTATTACAATTGAAGTAGAAGTAGTGTTACACGAGTCAAGATTAGATGCTTGACATGGAGCAACAAGGATGGTCTTACTTTTTCAAGGCCCTGAGTAAACTCAACTCTTCCACAAAGCGATCCACATGACTTATCAAGAGGTTCAGAGTATACCCGCTAGTAATGTGTTTCTCCCCGGGCATGGTAGTAGGAATGTAATGGCAAAAACTCCTCTTCACTTTGACTCTCCCCCTGAAGAGGAGTCTGGGATGAAGTGAAGTAAGATTGTGTCTCAAAAAATGTGACATCCATGGAGACAAATTGTTTTCTGGAGGGGGGTGATAACATTTGTACCCCTTTTGCGTAGGAGAATAACCCACAAAGACACATTTGAGGGATCGAGGGTCTAACTTACCTTGAGTAGGACCATGAACATGAACAAAGCATACACACCCAAAAACTTTCGGAGAGACACCTTTGGAAGCAGATAAAGGTGGAGACAACACCTCAAGGGGTGTTTTGAAATCTAAGACTCGAGAAGGCATCCTATTGATGAGATAGGTAGCAGTGAGTAAGGCATCCCCCCAATAAGATTTGGGAACATGAGTGTCAAGTATCAAGGAACGGGTTACCTCTAAAAGATGTTGATTTTTTCGTTCAGCAACACCATTCTGTTGTGGAGTATTGACACGTGGTTTGGTGGATAATACCTTGTTCTCGAAAATACATCCCGAGGTCACCCGACATATATTCTCCTCCATTGTCTAAGCGGACAATTTTAATAGAGGTATTAAATTGATTTTGAACCATTTTGTGAAACATTTGAAACACGGAAAACACATCACTTTTATCCTTTAACAAGTAGACCCAAGTGGTTCGAGAAAAATCATCAATAAAAGAAACAAACCACCTATAGCCAGATAAAGAAACCACACGGGAAGGACCCCACACATCAGTATGAACAAGAACAAAAGGTGCATCACTTTTATTGATACTAGGAGAAAAGAAGACACGATGGTGTTTGGAAAGTTCACAAGTTTCACATCAAACTTAGAAACATTATTATGCAAAATAAAGAAGGAAACATCGTTGCAAAAAATTAAAAGGAAGGATGTCCTAATCATGCCGAGCCAGATTTTAGCTGCAGAGTCATCCGTCCGAATAGTATGATAAGCCTGTGTGAGTCTACCTTGTGTATCGGGCTGAGAGTCCAGGTGATACAGGCCATCCTTTAAGCTACCACTGCCAATCATCCTCCCCGTGACTAGGTCCTGAAAAAAGCAATAGTAAGAGTAAAAAATTACTCGACAGTTCAATTCAAGGGTAATACGTGCAATTGATAAAAGATTGGCGGTAAGATCAGGAACATGAAGGATAGAGGACAAGGTCATGAGGGGGTGACAGAAACAGATCCTTTGCCTGACACTGGTGACAGCTATTCTAACTTTTTCTCTACCTGAACAAGGATTATAAGACGAAAATAAGGGGGACGTACTATTCATATGGTCAGAGGCACTAGAGTCAATGACCCAAGGATCCTTAGAGGGAGTAGCAGATGCATGTAGAGCAGTGACTAAATTACCTGTATGAGCGAAGGAGGAGGATGCAGTAGTAGATGTGTCTAATCGAGACATAAGTTGATGGAGTGCTTCTACCTCTTCTTTACTCAGGCCCCCCATTTCAATGGAAGAATGAGAAGGACCTAGTGTGGGAACCTCCGTCTCAACTGTAGAAGTATGATTGGCCCGAGGCCTGGTGCCTCCACCTGAGCGACCCCCACGACCTCGGTTAGGTGGGCGACCATTGAGTTGCCAACACGTCTCCCGAGTGTGTCGTGACCTATTACAATGGTCGCAGAATAATTTGTCTTTGTCATCAAAGGTTGCATCTGTAATTCTACCACCATCTCAACTTTTGAAATCACCTCTCGAATGACGTGGAGATGCACTCACTAAAGCAGATGGAGTCTGTGAACTGGAATGTAGCATGGTACTCCGACAACTCTCCTCATTCTGAATGTATGAGAAAACCTCTTGTAATGATGGAAGAGGTTCCTTTCCAAGATCCTTCGTCTGGATCATATTCTGAGTTTAATCCACCCAAGAATTCATAGATGCGCTCTTCTTCAATTATCTTCTTAATCTTAACGGCATCAGCTGAACATTCAGGTTGCAAGTTCTGATAATGATCTAACTCTTGCCACAAACTGCGGAGCTTATGAAAATAGGTGGCAACTAACCAATCACCCTGGGTTAGTCCATGGATTCTTCGCTTCAAGTCATATTTTAGGGCAGCGTTCCCCACTTTGGAATATGTTTGAGTAGCAGGATCCCAAATCTCTTTTGCTGTGCTGAGAAAAGAAACAAGTATCCTTGGCTGATTTCTGGTTGCATGGAATGTAACAACCATGACATAATGGTTGAATTTTCTGCTTCCCATTTATCATAAGTGGGATCATCAAGCTTTGGTTCTTGAATTTTCCATTCAAGTATCCCATCTTCCCTCTACTCTTGATAGACAAAAGAGATTGTGACCAAGCAAGATAGTTGGGCCCATCAATTTGACAATTGTGATTTGGAGGGTTGGATTTTCACAATGGGAGGTCACGACTCTCTACCCTTTCATCGATTTTTCTCCACATATTGGAATCAGATATCCAACCAGACCAAATGCTCCAACACAACTAATGGGCTCAAAAAAAAATTAAGGCAAGCTACTAGAATTCAACCATAAACAACAAGCTACTAGAAATCAACCATAATGCATCAAACCCCACCTTTTTTTTTTTTTTTTTTTTTTTTTTTTTTTGAAAACTGCAGGTCGTTTAGGGGTTTAGGGTTACATTGTTTGGTACGATGCAAACGACATGTCCTTTTCGCTGGGGCTGGACGATAGCTTCCTGATCTTCTGCGAAACGACATGTCGTTTTCGAAGCATGTAAAACGACATGCCGTTTAGGCTCTCAGATCCAGTTCGCCGCTGCAGCCACCGGAGGTCCACGCGCGCCGTCAAGAACACCGAGGGCCTCAAAAACTTCAAAGAACAGAACCAGCCGGAAAAGCTATGAAGGAAGCGTTGTCACGATCAATGCATCAAAAAGACCTTTGTTGGCGTCGTGATCTCTCGGTTGTTCAAAAAAAACTTTTGTCGCCGGAGAGATAACGACTTTTGCCGGCAGGTTGACCCAGAGACTCACTGCGGTACCTTCTATGGGTAGTACGATCTAGATGAAGGTGAACAACATCTAGTCGCACAAGTTGGAGTGCCCACGGAAGGAAAATACGACAAAGAAAAACGAAAGAACGAACGAAAACTAAAGAAAAAGAACAGGAACTTAAATCTGCTCTGATACCATGTAGAAAATTGGAGAAGAATTCTTATTGATTTTTTCTCTCATTCGGTTACATTGGTTTAAATAGAGAAAACCTAGAACCTAATATGGAAAGCACTTAATGTAATATTACAACGTGATCAATCAACATAAAGACAAAATAAAATCAAAATAAAATCAGAATCTCAACATCTATGCGAGAAGTTGCATGCAACACAAAACAATTTAATAATTTTAAAACTAAGGAAGAAGCTAGGAAAAGTACAAGTAGATGCTGGTAGAAGCAAGAACCAGGACAAACATGTTGAGTAGTGCAAGAATACCTCGAAATGGGTTTAAATCTTGGGATGCATACACCACTTTCAATTTTCTAATTTTTTGAGGAACTTAGCAAAAATTACTGTTTCAGTTTCTCAGTCAATTGCCCTTCGTACAAAATGCATTACCAAAAAAAAAACCCTCCTCTTCTTGTCCTACTAATCAGAAGCATAAGCAATGTGACATTTTATAAATCAATCTAAGAACAGGCATTTCACTGATTCACGAGAACTAAAGAGGGGGAAAAAAGCATTTCACTAATTTCTGCTGCAGAAAGACCAACTGCTCAATCACGAGAAAGCCCAAATCATATCCTCCACCTGTGAACAGATCATCGGCATATTTTCAAACAACTACCTCATCAATATCCCAAAAAACTTCATGAAATAGGAAATTGCACAACACAAAGCCATGAAACAAACATCACAGGCAAAAGAAGCAATGTTACTCGGTCTTAAATATCCACCCAGAATTGGAAAAACTATAGATTGCAGACCTGGTTGACACCTGCCGACTTACTTTGTGATCCCAAAAAACTTCATGAAATAGGAAACTACATGACACAAAACCATGAAACAAACATCACATGCAAAATAAGCAATGTTACTCAGTCTTCTAATATCCACCTAGAATTGGAAAAACTATAGATTGCAGACCTAGTTGACACCCACTGACTTACTTTGTGTAATGTAATGAGCATTAATCTGAGATTACCACCGATTAGAGACAAGTCCAGCAATGTAACTTTAAGTCTACCCAATTCTCGAAAAGCCGAATGTCAACCACAAGAAGATGAAGCAAAACCGGTGCTTTCACTGTCCAAAGATGATTTTGCACAAAATTGAAGTCAAAGGCCACATACTGGTTATTCGCCCCAAGGAGTCAAACTAAAATACCAATAGAAACACAACAAGAAGACAAAGGGAGCCTAACTTCATTCCAGAATTCCTGATCCCCTTGGAACATACTGTCTAAGAAAAGCAGCCACAGGCCACAACATTAAAGCAAGAACAAATAAAAATTTAACAGGCAAAAAGAATTCCTTATAAAAAGGGAAGGAAAAGAAAACTTATTGCCACATCAAACTCGGTTGACCAGGTACAAGAAAGCCCCAATCAAAATCTCCTCTCCCATTAGATATATTAGCACCAAATTTTTCACACTTCCAAAAAAAAAAAAAAAAAGAGTAGTGAAACCGATGATCAAAGTACAAAATCAAACAATATAATATATTTCCAAATAACTATACCATAACTCCTCTCCATAGAATTAGGACACATCAGAAAGAAGCAAAAGTCCACCTTTTACTCTCCATGTTGAAAGAAATCTTAATCTTTAACAAAGGAGATTCTGCCTGAGAACAATCAACACAATTTGTAGCGATCTTAGCTGTGAAAGATTAACATCATATTGAAAGCAATCATGATCATCTTGAAAGACCCTACAAAGTGAACCTCCTCAGAAAGAAATCACTAACGTATTGAAAGAACCCTAATCTGTGATGAGCTGCAACCAATCAACAAAAATATTTTGGCAGCAAACCCAAAGATGATAGGAATCAAACAGCGATTCCTCACCTAACACAAGGAAGATCCTCCGTGAAATTGATCACTGTCTTCAAACAAACCCTAGTATGTGAAGCATCCACCAATGCATTAGAAGAAGCTCTAATATGTAACCAAGACAATATTCCTAGCAAACAATTATAAAAATATAGGAAGAAACTATAAATTTGTAATATATTAATCTTTCACCACTAATGCATCGAAACCTAACACGAAGAACTTATGAAAGTGACCACCATCGTCTTAAAAGAAAGCCTAATTTGTAACATACAACTTCCACACAACGATCAACAAAGTACTTGAAGAAACTAAAAATATGTAATACATATTATAGAAATCATCCACTAGCAATGCATCGAAATCTAGAGCACTAAGAAGAGCTTCCCTGAAAGAGTACACCACCATCTTGAAAGAAACCCTAATTTCTCACCATCGTATTAAAAGAACCTCTGATTTGTAAAAAAGGGAAACTTCCCTGCAAGCCATAACAAAGCTTTAAGAAATATAGATTCAAGATGAAGTGTTAAGAAAAGAAATTGTACAAGCAAAAAGGTTATTCTTGTGATATTACAGATAGAAAGAACATAAAAAGGAGACAAAAGAGAGCTTATCCATATAGGTCCAAATCAAAACATCACTCCATAATGCAAGAAAGCCTCAATCAAAGTTCTTCCTGTGCATTCCATAATTGCAGCGAATCATAAAACCAGTACATACCCAAACTGTCCACAAACAAAGAAACACCCACTAAAGTTTGAACCCCCAAATCATAATATATAAAAGATAAAGTAAACAAAAACCTATACTTTACAGCATTCAGAGAGAAACTATGATTACAGAAGGCATCTCTATATCAGACAACAGCCAAATGATAAATTACAATATGTTGAACAAAGCTCTAATCTGGCATAAGAAGTCCCAACACAAAATGATTGAACTGAAAATTTTAAGATGTTGGAAGAAACAAGAACCAGGACAAACATGCAAGTATTGCTGAAGTTCACAAAATTGCGCAAATGCTACCTGAAATGCTATCCAAGCATCAAGTGTTAAATCTGAAGCAATTGGAAATTTCTAAATTCATAATAACCAAGCCAGCCAACCATAAAGATAAAACAGTTACACATTTATGCTCCTCCATGAAATAGAAACCTTCACAAAAACATGAGACAACATCACTTGGCATATATTGAAGCATATAATTTCTGCCCAGAACTGGAAAAACTTGAGATTGCAAACCCTAGTTGAACAAGGCACCCACTGAATTACTTTGTGTTGTGTAATGAGCAGCAATCTGAGATTACCAAATAGTTACACAAATCCAGCAATGTTTTGGTTATTTGCCCCCAGGAGTCAACAAAAATATCAACAGGAGGATGAAGTGACAGTCCAAGTTCATTCTAGATTCATTATCCTTGGAACACAATGCCTAAGAAAAGCTATCACAGGCCACAGCATTAACACCGCATGAACGAATTCCATAAAAAAACGAGGGGAAAAGAGAACTTATCACCACAACAAACTCTGTTGACCAAGTACAAGAAAGCCCAATCAAAATCTCCTCTCCTATTAGCACCAGATTCTTCAAACATATTAACTCCCTCCATAGCATTGAATGCATAAGCAAGAAGCAAAGTACAAGTTACTGCCTCAAATAAATTCTATTTAGACAAACAGTATCACAAAAGTGATACCCACCATAATGAAAGAAAGTCTTAATATTTAACAAAAAAGATTCTCCCGAGATCAATCAACACAACCAGTAGCGATCTAAGCTGGCAAATGATAAACAAAATACTGGGCAGAACCAAATTTGTTACAAGCATGATGGTAATTCTCTAACAGCAACGAATCCAAACATAACACGAAGAAGATCTTCCCTGAAAGGTGACATCAGACGTTGTGATGAAGAAAAGCCCCATGAAGCAATAATTGAATATCAAAAGAGCCCCAATCTATGAAGAGTAAAATCCTCCTTGCAAGCAATCAAAGTAAAATTTTCGGAATAAAACCCAAATTCCACAAAGATGATAGATCAAGTAGTGATCAAAACCTAACACAAAGATCTTCCCAAAGCAATCATGGAAGTCTTGACTTTAAAGTAAACCACCTCTGAAAGCAAAATCACTTACGTATTGGAAGAACCCTAATCTGTGACGAAGAAAATCTACCCTGCAAGCGATCCACAAAATGTTTTTGGCAGAAAAACAAAAAATGATGGGAATCAAGTAGCGATGCATCACCTAACACAAAGAAGAATCTCGATGAAATCGATCACTAGCATCTTCAAAGAAACCCTTGCATGAAGAAAACCTTCCCTGAAGCATTCACCACCATATCAGAAGTCCTAATATGTAACCAAGAAAATCCTCCCAGCAAACAATTAACAAAGTGTTGGAAGAAGCTAAAAAACAGTAGTTATAAATTCCAGCAACAATGCATCAAAACCTAACACGAAGAAGATCTCCTTGAAGCCCAACACTATTTCGAAAGAAACCCTAATTTGTGAAGAAGACAGCCTTTCCCCTAAAGCCTTCACAATCATTGAAAAAGAAGCCCTAACAACAATCACAAAGTATTGGAAGAAACTACAAATTTGCAATAAAGATAAAGAAATCTTCCACTAGCAATACATGGAAATGAAGAAGACAAGGAATGGTACATGTCTGAGAGAACAGCATATAGCATACATCTAAACAATAAGTGAAATAAAGAGGGAATAAGAAAAGCATTTCACTTATTTTCGCAGAAAGTCCAAATTCACAAACTCTATTGCTCAAACTCGAGAAAGCCTAAATCCCAACCTCCACCTGTGAACAGATCAACATTCAAACATCTTCCACATTAGTTATTCCAAAAACTTCATGAAATAGGAAATTATACATAACACCACCAAGAAACAAACATCACCAGCAAAAGCATATGTTACTCTGTGCTTAAGAATCTGCACAGTACTGTAAAAACTTGTGATTGTAGACCTGGATGACATACCCACAACTTTCTGGGTAATGTAATGAACATTAACCTGAGATTACCAATTAGTGACACAAGTCCAACAACGTAACTTATATCAATCCAAATCTCAAAACACCAAATGTCGATCACAAGATGGAAAAGCAAAAACCTGTGTTTTTACTGTCCAAATATGGTTTTGTACAGAAATAGAAGTCCAAAGGCCACATACTAGTTATTTACACCCAGGAGTCGACTAACATACCAATAGAAACACAGCAGGAGGATGAAGGGAAAGCCTAACTTCATTCTAGAATTGAGGATCCCCTTGGAACATAATGCCTAAGATAAGTAGTCATAGACCACAACATTAAAACAAGAACAAAGAAAAAATAGAACAAGCAAAAAGAATTACTCAAAAATTGACAGGGAAAGAGAACTTATTGCCACATCAAACTCTATCGACCAAGAAAAAGAAAGCCCCAATCAATCTCTCTGCCATCTTAGTAGATATATTAGCACCAAATTCTTCACACTTACAAGAATAGTTAAACAAAGAATCAATAACACACAATCAACAAAATCATACAACCGTCTTGCACAATCCAAATAATAATAAATGGCAATGCTGATCAAAGCTCCAATCTGCATAAAAGTCGCAACTAAATGATCAAACTGAAAATTTTAAGTTTTCAAATATGTGAAAAATGCAATTAGATGCTGGTAGAATAAACAACCAGAACAAACATGCTGAGCACCGCTGCTTTTCATATAAAAAATGTACAAACCCAACTTGAAATACATGCAATCGAAGCACCAAGTGTCAAATACCAAGCAACTGAAATTTCTAAACTTATGATAGCAGAGCCAGCAAACCATAAAGATAATAAAGCATTTATGCTGATTTAAAAAATAAAAAATAAAAACAAACTGATAACAATACCAATACCGTCAAGCCAACTTTGCAAGAACCCAAAGTTGTAAAAAGCGATTCACAGCAAAATCTATAAAATAAATCAAAACAAGGAATAGAGAAATGTAGAGAGAACAGCGTATAGCAGACATCTAAACAAAATGTGGAATAAAGTGGAGGAAAAAAAAAAAACATTTCACTAATTTCCATAAAACACCAACTTCAAAACTCTTGCTCAATCACAAGAAAACCCAAATCATAACCTCCACCTGTTCATTTCAAACAACTTCCTCATCAAATCCCAAAAACTTCACAAATAGGAAACTACATGTCACAAAACCATGAAACAGACATCACCGGCAAAAGAAGCTATATTACTCGGTCTTCAAATATCCGCCTAGAATTGGAAAAACTTTAGATTGCAAACCCGGTTGACAAGTAAGACACCCACGGACTAACTTTGTGTGATGTAATGAGCATTAACCTGAGATTACCAAATAGTGCCACAAGTCCGGCAATGCAACTTATATCAATCGAAATCTCAAAACACCAAATGTCGATCACAAGATGAAAAAGCAAAAACCTGTGTTTTTACTGTCCAAAGATGGTTTTGTGCAGAAATATAAGTCAAAAGGCCACATACTGGTTGTTCAAACCCATGAGTCGACTAACATACCAATAGAAACGCAGCTGGAGGACAAAGGGACAGCCCAACTTCATTCTAGAATTGAGGATCCCCTTGGAACAAAATGCCTAAGATAAGTAGTCACAGGCCACAACATTAAAACAAGAACAAAGAAAAAATAGAATAAGCAAAAAGAATTACTTAAAAATTGGCAGGGAAAGAGAACATATTGCCACATCAAACTCTATGGACCAAGAAAAAGAAAGCCCCAATCAATCTCTCTGCCATCTTTGTAAGAACCCAAAGTTGTAAAAAGCCGATTCACAGCAAAATCTATAAAATAAATCAAAACAAGGAATACAGAAATGTATGAGAGAACAGCATATAGCAGACATCTAAACAACACATGGCTCAATCACAAAACTCAAATCCTGTGAATAGGACATATTTTCAAACAACTTTCTCATCAAAATCCCAACAAACTTTACGAAATAAGAAACTACATGTCACAAAACCGGAATGAAGGACAAAAAGAAGCTATGTATGTTACTTGGTCTTCAAATATCCGCCAAGAACTGGAAAAACTTTAGATTGTAGACCGTTGACATGTAAGGCACCATGAACTAACTTTGTAATATATTAAGCATTAATATGAGATTACTGAATAGTTACACAAGTCTGGTAATATAACTTTAATCAATCCAAATCGCAAACGACTAATGTCGATCACAAGATGTTAAAAGCAAAAACCTGTGTTTTAAGTGTCCAAAGATGATTTTGTGCAGAAATTGAAGTCCAAAGGGCACATGCTCGTTACTGCCCACAGGAATCAAACAACAATAGAAACACAAGAATATGACGAAGGGACGGTCTAATTTCATTCTAGAATTGATGATCCCCTTAGAACATAATGCCTGAGAAAAGCAATCACAAGCAGCCGCATTAAAACAAGAACAAAGAAAAAATAAACAAGCAGAAGAAAAAATGACTGGAAAAGAAAACTTATTGCCATATCAAACTCTGTGGACCAAGAAAACAAGAAAGCACCAATCAATATTTACACCGTCCTTGTAGATATGTTAGCACCAAATCCTTCACGGACCTTTTCAGACTTGCAAGAATAGTGAGACCAGACATAATCAAACAATATAGAGTATATTTTCAAATAACTATGAAGCCATAACTTTTCTTCATAGCATCAAGACGCATAAGCAAGAAACAAAAGTCGATCCTTATACCCTCTGACAACAATTCTCCCTTGACAAACCGTGGAAGACCCAAATTGGTAACATAGATGATAGTTCAAGACTAGCACGAAGAAGATCTTCCCTGAAAGTGATCACCAAGGTCTTGATAGAAAACCCTATGAAGCAAACCTCCCCTGAAAGTAATCACTATCCTAATCTGTCTCAAAGAAAATCAACAATTTTTTTTGTGGGGGAAGAAAAACCAAAGATGATGAGAAGCAAGTACCTATGCATCACCTAACACAAAAAAGATCCTCCCAAAAAACCGATCACCATCATCTTCAAAACCCTAAGTTGTGTAGAAGACCTTCCCTTAAGCACTCACGGTTCACCAACGCATTAATAAAGCCCTAATATGTAACCAAGAAAATCTTCCAATTAACAAAGTATTTGAAGAAACTGCAAATTTGTATATCTAAACCTAACCCTGAAAGTGAAGAACACCATAAAGTTCAACAAAGTATTGGAAGAACTCACCAACGTAGGAGAAAGAACACCTAATTTGTAATGAAGAAAACCAAAATCTTTCCTGCAAGCGATCAACAACGTATTGGAATAAAACCCAATTCTGTGACAAAGATGATAGGAAGGAATCTTCTATTGGCTATAGACAATTCTGTGACTAAGATGCATCAAAACCTAAAACAGAAACAAAACTTTCCTTAAAGCCATCACCAAGGAGGTATTGCAAGAAAACCTTTCTTGAAAGCCTTTACTAGCGCAATGAAAGAATCCCTAATTTATAACGAGAAGGTCGATCTTCCTGTAAGCGATCAACAACATATTTGAAGAAAACCAAATCTGTAAACAAAGATGACGGAAAACTTCTACAGGATATGCATCAAAATCAAACGTTCCTGAAATCGATCACAAACGTATTGAAAGCGAGCCCGAATTTTACCAACGGTCAATAGCGCACAGAAAGAAATCCTAATTTATCAGAAAGAGAAATATTCCTTGCCAGCGGGTTCAATACCTACCACGAGGAAGAAGCGAGAATTTGGAGGGATGAAATATGAGGGCGGGGTATTTATAGTCGGTCAAGGCGGTGGAAAGATCTAATCCTAGTCCTACCCAAAGTCGGTTTAGTTTTGACGCGGGATTGTAGCTGGCTTAAGGACAAGCAAATTGCCATTATTGTGACACGTGTGTTGTTTCTGTAACCTGAAGTCCGTGACTTTTCATCGATTTAGTCACTATTCTTTTATTCCTATTGTGCCCATCCAACAGTCAAGTTATAGAATTTTGTTTAGATTGTAATGGGATGTATTCAAATTATATTTCAATTTATTCAAATCTTATTTGATTTCATATCTCTTACTATTAATTAATATAAAAAAAATATTTGATTATATATATATTTGATTATTATTATAATCATACTTTTTATAAGTATTATGAAATTTACTTTTCATAATTGTAAGAGAAAAACTTGAATTTTGCTTAATCAAAACATTAATATAAAATTAGAAAGAATTTCTAATATTGTTGATGTAATTCTTATTAGATTTTAATATAAATAAAACTCAAAATTATGAATATCCGAAAAAGTATTTTGATTGTAAAAAAAAGTATGCGCGAGATTCTTTGTTATATTTTAATTTCAAAATTTAAACACATTTCTATCGAACTTTTCTTTATAAATTGTAAAAATAAAAATATATTACGCCTCTTTAAATAAAAAGACATACTAAAAGTTATGCAACAATATATTACTCAACAAAATCATACAAATAAATAACGAATATATACATATTAGCTAATGAAATAAAAAATACCTAATATTTCAATAATAAACAACAATATATAATAATTAAAATAAATACTTAATCATTATAATCATTACGCCTATTTCAATAATAATAATTAAAAACAAATTAAAGGTTATACAACAATATATTGCTAAACATAGATAACCCGGAAGTAAGGAAAGGAGATAAAAGTGATGGGAAAAAGAAAACCTATTTGAATGGTTGAGTTTTTCTTTCTTAAAAAAATAAAAATAAGGATTTTATGGTTGAGTTATATAGAGACTAAGTGGGTCCAATGGGATACTAAATGCACACTTTTAAAAATACAAAACCCTTTGTTTTCACTTAAAAACATTGAACAGTTCAATTTGTAACGGTTAGTTTTATAATCTCATCATTCTTCATTATAGTTTAAACAAATCATTTTTATTATAATTTAAAAAGATGTGTATATATATCACCTCTTTAAATAAAAAATAAATAAATCTTTGTTCCTATAAGTATCTATGATTTAAAATGAATAGTATAAAAAAAAAAAAAAGCATGAATAATACATAGATTATAATATAGTTAACGCAATTAGTGACACTAAGATTATATTGAAATATAATTAACACAATTAATAACACCAATCAATGAATAATGACCGATTTTTTAAGAAAAACCGGTCATATTTATATATATGACCTTTTTTTTTTAGAATCCTAAACGTATTAATATACAAATTAAATTGACAAAACATAATAATTTAATTTATATTATTTGTTTCCTTATTTGACTTGGACATTAATAATACTTAATTTATTGAATAATTTATGTATGTAAAACTCTTGAATATATAATTAATGGAATTAATTATACTAATTAATGACTAATTTTTCTTAGAAAACGGTTCACTCTTAAAAATCAGTTCACAAATTATACCTTAAAAACCGATTTAGCTTTAAAACAAAAAGGGTTCGTCACACGTCACTAATATTAAAGCACTTGAAAGTGATTCGCTTTTATATATATATGATTTTTTAGTGTATTTGGTTTGGCTTTAATCACATACTAACACGTACCACCAAGCTGTAAAAAGAATTATAAGTAAAAAATTTAAAAGGCCATTAAGGGAGCCCAACAGCAACTCCAACAGAAGTAGAAACTAGGCTGGATCTCTTTGTTCTAATGTTGAAATGTGCAGTTAATAAAAATAGAAAGTTATAGACAGAAAGAGCTCAAAAGAAAGGGAAAAAAAGAATGCCGCCATTAAAGCATTTAATAAGATGAACAAAAAGAAGTAATTTCCTCTAAAGCCCGATGCTCTAGGAACATGTTGAATGGTAGAGCACTTGAAGTCAAGTTATCAAAGGCAGGCCTTACTATTGACAAGATCTTTGCGGTGCAGACAGACAGGGAACATGTTGACGTTCTTGAGCACTTTGATCAGCCGCCATAGTACATACTACATATGGGAAACTTGATCCCGTGAAGTGAAACGGACAACCTCATTAAACCACACGCACAAATACAGATTAGTCAATGGCGTATACTCCTCACGATTACAGAAGTTTCATAGAACTGCACAGAAGGAAAGAAAAAAAGTCGATCATCTATCAAATTTCTGATCCAAATTTGGTAAATGCAAACACTTATACCATCTAAAATGAGGACAAAGTGAAAAGAAAAAATTAAAATAACACATAAGTCATATAATTATTGACTTTTAGTTTTAACCCATTTGATTAATGGAAGAAAGAAAGTATAAGTAGTTTGATGGTCAACAAGTAGTAGTTTATGGAAAAAGTGCAAAGACTGTAGTTTGAGGTAAAAGTAATTACCTTACTTTTTATTTATTTGAACTACAAATGTTAACTCACCACCACAATTGCCAAAACAGAAGTGGGTTTTTGTAGTTGCAAATAGAATTCATTCTACTTGTAAAATTATGTAGTTCGTAGAGATGAAAAGTTTTCAGAAGCACTTATGAATATTTGTAAGAAGGATAACATTGATATAAAATGGTGAGTTCTGAATTGAATTGGCCTCTTCATATGAAACTAGATAGTTACTTTCAAAGTATGTTGCCATTTTCATGTGACAAATTATTAATTTCTATGTTAGTACTATACAAGTAATTTTCCATATTAAAAAAAAATAATAATATTGGAATTTGTAGTATGCATTTGCACAAAATCGTATGAAGTTATTTTCGACAATAAGATAACTCGTTACATCATTAATTGTGCAAGATGCATGCATATTCTCACATATTATCAATGCATTTTCATGCCTTATGCTTTAAACTGTATGATATTTTTACCAATTACTGTTTTACAATACATGTATTACATACCAGAATGCAACCGGTTACCAATGAACTTTAGCTCAAATGATCTCTCTCTCTTTGTAGCAGGGTGGAGGTGTAGGTTCAAGCTCCACTGGGTGCAAACATACCAATTAAAAAAAAAAAAAAGGATGATGCAGCCAATCAGTTGTGTCAGCTGAAATGTCCCATAATATTTGGCCAGGAACTGGTAGAGCTCCCTCTAGTAGCAACAAATACTAATTATCAAGGACAAGTAATTTTCATCAATTGACAGGATCTTTCTTTATATTTTGATGGTGGCACCTATTCTAAATTGATGAATGATCTTAGCGTATAAGTACTTTCAGTCCTTGTATGTTTATTTGCATTCAGAAGCATTTGCTGCCAACCACTGATGAAGCTAAATCAACATGGACAAATTTTGGTTTTATTAGACCAAGATGAGGTACATGTTCTTTCCACATTTGTTTGGGGTTTAGAAGCGCAAAGAAGTTGAGATTAATATGTATGCCTTTTGTGTATGCTGAGCTTGATACGTATAAGAAACATTACCATATTGAATTATTGGTGATCTTTTGAGAAAAACAAAGCTGCAAGTCAGTCCCGCATGTTGAAATATATTCAAGGATTTGATTTAAATAGACTCACAACTAATAAATCCTAACATATGATGGACTTCTAATGCAAAACAACTCAAAGGACTCTTAAACCACTAAGACATCATCTCTTGAAGAAGATGTATATATATATATATTTTCTATTCTATTCAACAAAGATCTATAATGCATAACATTATAGGAAAAAACGCTATCTTTATAAACTACTCACCTCATGTGAACTACTCTTTATCTTCTCTATTATTGATCAGTAATTTAACACTTTCATGTCCACTTGCACAATTATTGTGATCTAATTGACTTGCACAATTATTGCCAAGTGATCCATCAATTTCTTCTTTCATGTCCACTTGCACAATTATTGATCCATCAAGTTTCTTCTTTCATGTCCACATTCAAAACAAGTGTTTTCTTTCTGATAGGACCCATTCCTTAAAGAAATGTTTTCTGCTTTCTTTGTTCTTTGATTTATTAGAGATGAGTGGAGTCCACTACAAGGGCATGCATTGTATCATAGAATTGATTGATGAGAAGAAAAAAAAAATATTTGGTATGAAAAGAGAAAAAAAAATGTTTTGGTTTGAATAATAGTAAAGAAATGATTGATGTGATATAAAGTAAAATACTAAGCGTCGTTGAATTTTTTTGAGAAATAATATGGAGTCATTTGTTGCCTTTTCCAAATAGAGTTAGAAATTAATTACTTGGATCGAATGTGGCCAACTATGGTGGACTCCGTGCCACATCATGTCATTAAATCAAACTGAATAAATGAAAAGCAAACCAATATTTGTCAATCTTTAATTCATATCATTTGAGAGAGAAAATTTGAGAGAGTTGTACTACTCAACCAACTATTGCCATTCATATAATTTAGTTGTAATAATGATTAGTTGTTGGAGGCAAGGAGCGGTAGAAGGTGATTTCGGATCTAGGAATCCATTATACCGGGGTCAATCTCAATTTTTTTTTTCTGGGTCAATTCTAGTTTTTTTTTTGTTTGTTGATTTTGCTTGAATTTTTATTTTATTTTTTTACTAGGGGCACCCACCCCAGGTGCCCCCTTTAAATCCCCCTGTTTGAAGGGATGAATATATAAGTGTAAGTCCTATATTAAAAGAAATATCATAAATCCGAGTGATTAATATGGTATTGTTCGGTCAAAACCTATAAGCATTGAAAAGTCAACGCTAAAATAATTTTATTTTTCTTGTATTAACGGATTAGTAGTGATAGTAATGTCACCGTTGATAAACTTGACCTTAATGAAGTAAATTTGGGTAGTGTAACTTCAATCATTGCTTTTTAAAAGCTATTGTAGTTTTGTTTTGATAAAAAGCAGCCATACATCCATGTACGATAATAATTAAGGCCGTTAATGGTGTACCACCAAAAGAAAAGAGCTTGAAAGCAAACAAACATGAAAGAAAATGAAAATTTCATGGACAATCTACAAGTGCTCAACCGACAAATCCTCCATCAATAATTGTGCAACTGGACGTGAAATGGTTATCTTGTTCAAGCCTC
Source organism: Carpinus viminea (assembly GCA_013348765.1). NCBI lineage: Eukaryota > Viridiplantae > Streptophyta > Magnoliopsida > Fagales > Betulaceae > Carpinus > Carpinus viminea. The sequence continues at coordinate 30,852,299 of CP054668.1, read as the reverse complement.
AAGGGAATAACAGAATAACCAAATAATAGTGCTAGATATATGTTGCGAAAAGAGAAATGATACACTTCAATTTTAATTTTAATTTTTTAAATGATATATTCAGATTTTTGGCATTTTATGCATGTCGTAAATGAGCACCACTATTTTAACTTTGTTTTCAACTATTTAATGGCATTTTACAAGAATCATAAAAAAAATGCCTTAAATTTTAATATTTTGTTGGCGGTAATCTTATATGTCATCTTTATTTTTCAAGACACCTTGTTTGTGGGTGGCCTTATGTCCCACAGTTCCAAACCACTGTTCAACCTTAAGGGAGTGGTCGACTACGTCCAATGATTTAAATAGACTCACAACTTATAAGCCATAACATATTATATGCTCACTCAATGTGATCTATTCTTTATCTTTTCTAGGTGTTACATAATGTAATTGATCCATCTGTAATCCATCTATTCATTTACAAAATTATTGATCGAGGTTATGTCATTTGTAGATTGTTGTCTCTCATTTTCTGCTTTGCTTTGCTTTTTCTTTGATGTCTTTTATTTATTTACTGAGATGGGTGTGAAATGAAGAAAGTGTTAAATCAATTTTGTTTTATCTTTTATTCCTTTGATTCAATGAATGGTACACATTCAATCCACCAAAGAAATTGAAAGCCATATCTCCTAATTACTATTTCACATAAACAAAATAGAGTGTTTCATTGTCCCAAGATTCGATGATAAAAGGAAACTAACAACATGTTGAGTATATATATATATAGGGTTTGCTGATCTCTTTATCTTCTCTGGTGTTCATAATGTAATTGATTATATAGAACATGATTTAATAAAAATAAAATTGTAGTATCGTTTTTGCTAATGATTAATTTTTATGAGTTAATAGTTGGTTTCTAATGCTTTAAAACTTGTTTTTGGATTCAAAATTAAAACCTAAGGGTGGAAGGTTAACTTGGATGATGATATCACCAAAATGGATTTGATCATCCTAAATTTGATGCTAATGCCTCAATTTTGTTTAATGCTTTACAATTTGTTGTTAATCCTCAAATTTGGTGGTAATCAAAAACTATATTCTATTTATTTTTCTTAAACAAAAATATATGTATTTCATTGTCCCAAGACGATACTAAGAAACTAACAACATTTTTATATATATATATAATGTGAGACTTTAAAATGATAGTGTCTCACATTATAAATATGTAAGAAATGTGACTCGTTAATAAATTTTTGAGTTGTGATATCTCAACATATTATATTTTGAAATATCGGATATTCTTTGTGAAATGATGATGTTTCATTGAAATATTGTTTCATTGATCCCAAATTCTGATAAGCTATTAAGAAAACTAATAATATTTGTCCCTTTATCTTAAAAATGAAGAAAAAGGTTAGTCCTGCTCTATCCTCAATTATAGCCACCTGGAATGCAGAAGCTCAGCATCGGAGGATTTGATGCACTAGAGTTCCTACCCAAGGGAATGATAGATAGACTCCGACGGTGGTCTTTAAGGCTTTGTTTGGGAACAGTAGGTGGATTGGACTTTGTAAGTTCCAAAATATTTTTTCTCAAAATCAATTTCAATATTCTTATTTTTTTATTTCACATTAATTACTTTGTATCACTTTTCAAATAAATAAATTACTACAAAACAAAAAATTTTATTTTTTTATACAAAATATTCTTATTTTTTTTCTTAATATCAATCAAATTTACTATAGTTCTAATCCACTTCTACTATTTTCAAACACATCATAAGAGTTGACGATTTATTGATGTTCCTCATTTGTCTCCTTGGAGTAGTGATATTGGCCGCTTGAACAGTAAACATGCCGGTGATGTGGCACATGCCTCGTCTTCCCAGATTTTTTTTTTTTTTTTTGAAAAACCTGCTTCAAAACTCAAAACCCATCCCCAACCGTGCATCTCCCCACCTTCACCTTCACCGCCGCCGACAACCGTCCATCAGCTCCCCAGAACGGTTCCATTTCTCCCCAACAGCACCGGCCCAGGTCGTGATATCCCTCTCCCACCGTGCGTCTCCCTACCTTCACTCACCGCCGCCGACGAACCCGTCCATCAGCTCCCGCCAGAACGGTTCGGATTTTTCCTCTAACCAATTTTCTCCCCCACCTGCACTGTGCGTCCTCTCCTCTCCCCACTGTCACCGTCGCCGACGACCACTTCCTTATGGCGTTCCCCCATAAGGTCCATAATCTTTCTTTTGGTTTTTGGGGTTTGGTGGCTCTGGATTTTTTCTGAATACTTGGGATGTTGATTTATACTTTTTTGTTCGTTGATTTGTTTTTGAATTTTGTGGGTGGATAAGTAAAATGGGTTTCAAAGCAGGATTTCTTTAAAGATTGGAATTTCATGTTGTAAAGAAAGTGGGGAAAAGAAGGACAGTGAAAAAGTTACGAATTTTATGTGTGTTTTTTTTTTTTTTTTTTAATGTGATTTAATCTGCCAATAAGGGTTTTAGTTTGCGTCTATTGTATTGAACCCGCACCTTTACTACTAATGTAGTATTTGTTCTCCATATTCTTTGTAGATTGACTTATTATTTCAAAACTTGGTCTGATTTATTGGGATTTTAGGGAAGCGTTTGGATGACAAGGGCCTCGAGAAATCGGTCTTCGATTTGGAAAGTTAGTGATAAGCATCCAGGTTGAACTTCCATCTCCCATCTCCCTCCCTTTTTCTTTTCCGTGTTGTTGTTTTTTGTATTTGATATTTGTTTTTTGTTTTTAATATCAAGTGTATCTGTTGCCTGTTGGTATGGTGGCTTTTGGTAGGTTATAATGCGAGTGATTCAGATTCGGATGAACTGAAGGGTGATTCTTACGTAGAATTATCATCCTCCATATCGAAAACAATTAAATGTGAGTTGGCAACCCTATTGCTTTCAGCCTTGTTTTGCTTATTCTCTCGTTACCTTGTTCTTAAATGGTATGGCAAGAATTTATATTTACAAAAGAGACCATGGATTTATCTCCATTTCATCAACTGTCAATATGCTTTTCGTTTCTAGTTTGGTGAGAATCAGTGTTGTGGATTCACATACAAATTTGTTTTTATTTGGAGCAAGGCTTGGTTAAGATTTGATTAGCATTCTTAACCCCATATTTTAGTAAGTTGTTTTACCTTTTTTGTGATCTTACTATTATTAGTTTTGTATAGATTGACATGCTTACATTTCACTGCTTCTTGTTTAATTCATGTTAGTAGTGTCAACATTGAAGCTCCTCCCTTTCCCTAATTGTTCACTTGTAAAATGCAATCTTTAGTTTTGTTTGCCTCTCTCTCTGTTCTGTCCCTTTTTTTTTTTTTTTGGGGTGTGGAGTTTCATTGCATTGGATCTTATACACAAGAATTTAGAGCCATGTTTCCTTTTATTCACTGATTTAGTCAAATGTTCTATTTATATTGTAGTGATCCCATTCAACTTATCATTTTCTAAATGAGATTGAATTGATGTATAAGAGAACCCCTGTTTATGGTAGAAAATACTGAGCAGTTATTGTGTAATCTGTCACTGCAATGAACATACATATAGAACAATGATTGTGAGACGGATGAGTTGCTAAAGATGAGTGGAATTATAAAACAAATGCTTTCATGTGAAAGTCTAGATAGCACTTGTAATATCCATAATAGTTAAGTGGTATTTAGGTCATTAGGAAAAGAAGAAGAAAAAAAAAAAGACACATGATGGTGTGCTGCCTCACCCCCATCCCACTGCTTTTTTTAGACACGCCCCAATTCCCTTGTTGATAGTTTAAAAGAAGAAGAAGAAGAAGAAGAAGATAAGTTTGTTTATTTTGCCAACTTACGAATTTCTTTTGTTGCAGAATATGCGTTTCAGCCTCTTTGACCAAGTGATTGAGCCTGTTGGTTTGTTTGTATGGAGGCTCTCTTATTTTTAGCTAGTGCTTTTGTAAATGTTAAACGATTTTGAGTTTATAGTTGGCTGATTGTGGTGTACAGTTTTTTTTAGTGTTGAACAAGTTGAAATGATGTATAATTTTTGCAAGTTTAAATAGTTGGAATGTTTTATGTTTTTGCAAGTTGAAACAATTGGAATGATATATGGTTTTGGTAAGTTTGAACAGTTGGTAGCAACTTTTGTAATTGTGATTAATGTCCAGAGAAGTAGACAAATTATTGAAGCCATATTCTCTGGACAAATTATTTAAATCATATTACTTGTGGAAGCACTTTGCTCACGTATATGCCCAAGATTTTTGTTCAATATTATTCTTGTTGAAGTCCTTAAGCGGTGAAGATAGTTTCATTTTGAATGGCCATCCTTTTCATTGTTAATCTTCATGTTAGTTTCATTTTGAATGGCCATTCTTTTCATTGTTAATCTTCGAAACCTGAACTGAAGAGAGAAAGGTTGCAAATTTCTAGTTAATAAGAATTTGGATTTTTGTTTGGACTGTCGTTTGGATGGCTAGTCGTGTGGCAACTACATTGACTACTCAGTCTACTCAGATGTTAGGTAATATCAGCTAGGAAAGCTTTGGGTCAAAGATTGGTAAGCCACAGAACGTGTTTCTTTATTTGCAAAAATTGATTACCAACTTCACTTAGTGTTGCAAAAACATTGCTAGTAAATTTATTGCCCAATTCAAATGATGTTGTTATTACCAAGGAAAAACATTGTTGTCATGGCACACAACCGTAAGGCAATTAACCACAACAATTCAAGAAATTATAATTATCTTCCAAAATATTAGGTTTACTTTAGATGCATTTCCAGCAAGTCCAGAGTATCTATATCAAATAAGTCTATTACTCAAAAAGCAACAAAAGAGAGCTCAGTCCTAGTAAGCCAACATGTTTGATTTCTACAGCGTAATTTTATTTGAAAATTCTGATAAAATTAATTCTAAATCCTGCATGCAGACAGTAATGGATGAAAAGAAATAATTTGTTTTAACTGTTGACTTGGAGAGTGAGTTCTGGGCTACAAGAAGCAGTAAAGAGGCCATTTTGGGAGGAAACATGTTACTGCCAATTGCAAATATCTACTTTAGCAATCATGCGAAAGTCAATGAAAGGATTAAACTGCAATCCAAATGTAATATAACCATCAATTTTAAGTGTATAATTAGCATAAAGAAACACAACTCATCAAATAGAATGCGTATAGTTTCCGAAAGTTCCAACTTCTTTGTTTCCCAGTTATTTGGATCTTGGATAACCTACTCAGTAGTTAAATGTAACAATTAGACAATTTCAATAGGAATAATATATATATATATATATATATATATATATGTTAGGGTGATTGAACTTGCACTACATACAAGCATTCACTTCATTAATAATTTAATATTGTTGAGCTTATTAGCGGAGACATTACTATCCATGCTAATAGTAGCGAATACAAAAGAAGTTAATATTAGCGTCAAATTTTCAATGTGGGACTTTTTCAATGCCTATAAGTTTAGATAGAACTATACTATATTAATCACTTACACGTATAATATCTTTTTGATGTGCGACTCAAATCTTTCTACTCTTACACAGATATTTAACCGTTCAAATCACCTTCTAATATCATTTGCCTCCAGCAGCTAATCATTGCGGATTGTGTACTCCTAAATTGTATGAACGGTAGATTGCAAAAATGATGTATTTTTTTTTTTCTTTCTAATCAACACAGCGGAGGAGAATTGAGAAATTACAAGAAAATAAAAAAATAAAGACGACAGAGCTATTGCACGGTTGGTTGAGCAGTAAAAGTCACCTCTCAAATTTAATCAATTAAGGATCGGCAAATGTTGTTACTTTTTCTTTTATTCAGTTTGACTCAACGACATGATGTGGCATGGAGTCCACCACAATTGGCTACATTCAATTTGAGATTAATTTATTTTACATGTCCATTAGCCGTCCGTGTAGGTTTGAGAGTTTTTACCAAGATTACATTCATATACATATGAACGTTATTCTTTCTCAAAAGTCTAAGATAAAGGACTTGAGTTCACTTAAGTATATTAAATACTATTTTTCTTTATACTTTCTCAATTTTACGCGTCCATTGGCGGTGTAGGTCCAAGACTACTCATTTTTCCATTTTGTTTCCTAAGAGCCGTGAAGAAAAATATTGTTGCGTCTACGAACATTAACTGGCGGGTGTTGGTTCAACATTTTTGTCATAAGTTTATGTCATTACATTTTTGTAAATTTGGTGCAAAAAAATAAAATAAAATGAGTATCACTTACGTATTATATATATTTACTATTTAGCATGGTGTAGCACACGCGTGGTCCCACTCCACTAAAGGCTAAACTGCTTTATTTATTTATTTTTATAGTTAGGACTTTTTTGTCCTTTCTCTACTAAGATTATGTTTACTGTATTACAAAGATTTCTCTTATATAAATATATGTATCTTATAATGTGAATTTTTTTCAAAAAAACAAAAAAATAATGTGAATTATTAGCAAATCAGAGAATTGTTTCTCAAATAATCTGCAAAATTTTATCATTTTTTAGGTTCATTTGAGATTGCGATTTCAATAAGTGCAATTTTAAAAATAACATTTTTAAAATCGCTACTTTTTAAAATCATAAAAGCGTTTGATAAAACATGTTAAAAAATACATAGAAATATGATTTTTATCATTTTTAAATTAAGAAAAAGATTTTTTTATTTTGGAATCATACGTTCTAGATTCTTTTAAAACAAATTATTCTTACAAAATTACAATCTCAAATGCAGCCTCCAAGCTTGTTTTATCTTTTATCATTCTTACCAAGTGTTTTGCTACGTCATAGTTATTATTATTTCGTTTAAAAAATTCCTTCCCTTCGATTATTATTATTATTTTTTGTTGAAAGACCTGTTTTGATTGATTAAGTAAAGTAGGGTAGGTTATAATTAGAGGCAAACCAAGCTGCCTCCTCCTTCATTGGCGCTGCTCTGGGATCAATTCATGTAGAATATTAAAGCATTCCCACTTAAGTTTGTTTAATGGATTATATATATATATATATATATATATTGTGATTTGTGAGGAGTCCAAACACAACTGGCCGACCAACGGAATCCAAAACTCGCAAACCAATGACCAAACGTTAATGCTTAATTATAAGCAAGAAGATGCCGGTATTCGGTTAGAAATTAGGTGAGGATCAAAATCAAATCAAATCAAATCACAGCCAACGCCTTAACAAGTCTGTCTATGCTTTAAACAAAATATTCTATTATTTCAATCGCAATATCGATGAAGTTTCTTTCTTTCATGTTTGGTTTGCCTTTTCCTTTATTTTTGTCTTCTTTTGATGGTAGGCTTCTGTTCTGATAGTTATTCTTTC